>VXAZ01002401.1:124947-255948 GCA_013399875.1 Gymnorhina tibicen
CCGGGCGCCCCCCCCCCGCCCGGGGGTCGCGGACGCCCCCGCGGCGGGGACCTGGCGCGCTCGGCAGCACCGGAGAGGGGCAGGAGGGGCGCAGGGGAGCCCCCGCTCCGGCCGCTGCCTGCCCGGGGGAGCGGGGCAGCGCATCCCACGGCGACCGCGGGGCTGCAGGGGAGGAACCCCGCGCAGCCCCCGGACGGTTGCTCCACTGAAAGTTTTCCAGCGGGTTGGAAGGGAAAGACGGGGAGCGCGGCAAGTACCTCCGCAGTGGTTGAGCCTGGGCTGCGGCACTGCCAGTCCGGCACTGGGTAGCATCTGCATCCTCACACAAAAATGGTACCATCTCAACAGCCTTCCCCGAAACCTCTCCTGAGGTGTTTCTGGCTCAGAAGCCATGGCTGGCCTGTGGCCAGTGCCGTCTAGAGAGGATGGTTGAAAAACACCCACTCCAGAAATCACCCTCGGGAGCCTCTCAGTTCAAAGCCTGATTCCAGCTGCCCCATGAACTGGTCTGACAGTGCACCTTTAATACCTGTCTGTGTGGTGCCCAAATGGGAAAAGTTGTCGAAAAGTTATGCAAACATCATTTGCTTGGACACACAGATTTAAAGATGCATAATATGGGTATTCAAAATTCAATATGGCTTAGCTTGATCCTTGCTTAATAAAACATTTGCTTTAGATACCATCAACTAAAAGGTTTTGAATATGGGGTCTGTGTAATGCTTGCTTGTGTAGAGTCAGCTTGACAACAAAATCAATAAGTGGTGGTTGCCTCAAATTTAATCAGTGTTGATCAATTTAATGTTACTTTATTTAAGCTCTACTGTACATTTTATATGTTGTGTGCAGTATTGATCAAGGGGATTTTCAAGGACTGTGGCCACACATCATACTGTAACTCTATTTACACACTCCTATACACCAAAAACTTGAAAACAAGTTTTCTGTAGAATATGTCCTTACCTCCCAGCACGTATTTTCCCACCAGTACTGCAGTCTTTAAGAAGGATGGCAGTCAAATTTGTAATTGATTGGAAACACAGGTTTAGTATTTTTTGTTGTTGTTGTTCCTAAAGCAACAGACATCTGAATGTTCTAATTGAGAAGCTGAGATGTCACAGTCAAGATGCAATTTTCCCAGCTCCGGGCATGTCCATCGCCCATTGAAAACATTGTTAACACATTCTCACATAAATTATTGTCCGGCACAGGAAGCTGCAATACCTTTCCCCATTCATCGATATCTTTGCATACTCTGAAAGAAAAGGAAGCATTCCACTAAAAATGACAAATCAGAACACCTATTTCCAAGGTCTGGAAGCACTTGTCAGAATTTATTCTTTTGGAGGATGAAAAGATAGCAGTCTATCAATAGCAGCCTTTTCTCTTAAATGAGCCACATTCTCCTAAAGTGGCCCACAACAGCCCAGCTCCTCAATCTGAGAAAAGCAGAAGCATGTTTGGAATTAAAGGGGTGGGGGGGGAGATCAATTCTGTCATCATATTTAGGCTTCAAGAGATCTCAGTGGGCCCAGGGAGCCTTTCATAGCAGTTAGGCTGCTGAATGAGAGCATAATCTCTTTACAGTTTTTTCCTCCTCCTCTCAAAGTGGCTGGGATCTTTTCTGTGAGCCCTCCTGCACGTGAATGGTGTGGCTAATAAGCCTATTAATGAGGTTCCACAGCAGAGTGTGAATAGGTAAATAAGCCCCAATCTGTTGAGGTTCAGGAGCAAGGGCAGTAAAGCCATCATGAACTAAAGGTGACAGTTTGAACTGAAATAGGAACAACAGCTCCAGGTTTCAAGTGAAAGAATAGACAGACAAGGCACACATTCAGGCTCCTTCTACCCCCTACCGAGTCCTATTTTCTCTCCCATTCTTCCTCCTTTATAAAATGTCTTGAGTAGTCACCCATTTTTTCAAAAGCTCTTGAGACGTCCTTTTTCATCCTGGCAATGATACATCAATAGGGAGGAAGGAAAATGAGGACACCAATGCTCCTTTGCCCCGCAAGTTTCAAAAGCAGGAACAGCGCTGTGTGCCCTCGCATATGGAAGCGGGGGAGGAGAAAGAAAGTTAAATTGAATCTTTCAGCCCTGCCAGCTCTTTGTCGCTGCTGTCAGCCGAACCCCGGTCCTCCCTCTGCACGCAGGCAGGGATACAGTTAATGTTCAACAGGGACAGGGTCCGAGCCCTGCTCCAGCTGCAGGGAGGGCACATCTGGGCTCGGCCAAATCCCCAGCGAGGGGCACGAGGAGGTGAGGAGATGAATTAATTCCCGCCCAACATCTCTTTCACCTGGCAGGGTAAGGTGAAGATGTGCCTGACTTCAGGCTGCTCCTGGGCTGGACCCACCAGAGCCCAGCTCATCCACAGGAGCCCAGCTTGAAGGGATGGAGGTAGAAGGTTGAGCAGGCGACAAACAGCTCGTGGCTGCGGAGAGATGAGGTGAGATGGGCAACCAGTGCCTCCGAGTAATGTGGGAAAAGTCACCTCAGAAAAAAGCACAGCAGAACTTCTGAGCACTCTCAGTTCTAATCCTTGCAGATTCTCTGACATTTCTTTTAAGTGCTGGAGATATCAGTGCAGCCAGGGCTCCACGGGAACTGGCTCCTCCATGGAATTCCAGCGAGGAACGAGCCCCGGCTCCTGGCACGTTGCAGACAGATGGCAAGGGAGGCCATGGGTACTCCAGGGAAGCAAATTCTGCAGCACTGATCCATTCTCCAGGTGCAGGACCTGCTAACGTGCCACAGTTCTACCTGATGAAAATAGGAGTAAAATACACAAAGTTAAATTAGCGGGGAAAAAAAAGAAAATGAAAACCCACACATTCAAGTCTTAGAGGTCTATGGGGAGAAACCCTCTAGATCCAAATTCAGCCACACACATCACTGAGGATTTTCTCCATGAAAGGCAGTGGGAATCAACAATTCTTCCCTGTTATTCAAACTGCCCCATCCAGAAATATCTCCTGACCATGCTAGATACGATTAAATGCTTGTCTAAGATTTCTTTAAAGTTCTTCCAGAGCTAAGTGTCTAAACCCAAACTTTGGCAGCTAAAATATTTACCTGGTTTCCAAAGTGTTTACGGTTCTCTTTCCTGGCAGCTTTGGACTTTTTTTTTAGGGTACCAAAGAGCAAATCATAGGAACCCACTTCTGAAAATATTTTTTTTTCAAAGACAGGCAAAGTTGCTCCATAGTTTTTTCAGTGTCTTAGGGAAAAGTAATTTCCTACAAAAACAACCCCTTTCTGAAATAAAAGCTACTACAGAGAGACTTCCATCGTTAGTTCTCACCAGGTATTAGTTCAAGATGCTGCTAAACTGAAAAACTGAGATAAGAATAATTTCTTTTAATGCCAATAGATCAAATAATTATCCATGAAAGTGTGAAGCAGATGGGCTACCAAGTTCTTTTGCAGCAAAATGTGTATGGGAAGCGGGGGCTGCAGTTCCTGGCCCATCAAGGGATAGTTTTACTGGGTGTTTATCAAACACAAAAAGTCATTTTGGTTAAGCTGGAGAAGGGGGCAAAGTAATTGCTTTTGTCTACCAATTTTTGATCTTACTCTGCATTATGAACAGCTGAATATTCTAGGAGATACTTCTTCAGGCAGTAAAGCCAAGTAGTTGAGAAAAAAAATTATTTTCTCTGCTGCTGTGTCAATGTCTTGTAATGGCATTTGAGTACCAACACTCCCCTCGGATTGTTATGCCTTGTAGCCATGTAACCTTTCTGCTGCTCCTCTCATTTTGTGTGTCTTAAGGAAAATATTCCAAAAAAATATTTGTTGTTTTCATTACAGTGTTGCAAGATATATTTAAACAGGAAACGTGGTGTTTTATGAGCAGGGTATTGCACTGGGATCCTGGACATTGGATGATTTCTGCCCTTCTCCGTTGGCTTTCCTGGGAAAGGCACTTAATTTGTCTGTGTCCAAGCTCTCCAGCTATGAAATGAGAATAATAGATGCTTCCTGTCTCCCACCCTTTATCCAGTTCATCTATTTAGATGGTAAGCTCCTCATCTCTGACCATGTTTTTATGCATGGCTTAGAACAATAGGACACTGATCTCAGCTGGAACCTCCAGGCACTTCCATAATGCAAATATTGAATACTAAATAATCAAAATAAAAGAAAATCCTCAATTTATTATGTATTCTCTCATAAAGAATTTGTCACACGCTGTCCTGGTAGAGCACCCCTGGCTCTCGGGGAACAGTACCATTTCTAAAAGAGTGGAAAGCACCATCCATTGGAGAAGATCTTTTAGCAGTGAGCTCCTTTAAAGCAGACTGCAGAGAAACCCTGTGAATAAACTCCTTCTGAGTGCTGAGCAGGGCACAGCAAGACAGAGCCAGACTAATAAAAACGAGAAGACAAAGGCTGCAAAGAAAATTTCTCCTTCTGTTACAGAACTCGGGTATATTTTGCTCGTTGGCCCATGCACTTCTCATTTCTGTTTCCAGCTGATCAATAGCCGCTGGTTTGTTCTACTGGAGCCCTGTGTCTGACCAGACCAGCTGTGGTTGTGGCAGCTTCCCCTGCAGTGTTACATCAGATCAGATTCTTCTCCGGTGACACCGCAGGGTTCAGCAGAGGTGCTCGCACTTTCAGGCACGGCCTCAGAGCAGAAGGTGTGAAGTCAACCTTACACCAGGCTTCATGTTACAGTTTATATCCTGGAAGGAGCAGGAAACTGTGAGGCAGGGACCCACAGTGTGGGCACTCTGTTCCTTCTGGGCAGGGTCCTGTGACCCAGCTGTCCCACAGCACCAAATCCCAACAGATCCCTCCTGCTTCCCAAAGCCTCTGCTGCAGTGCCAAGCTCTGCATTTCCAGGTCGCTCTCCCACAGGCCCAGGTGCAGACACAAGCAGGCACAGTCACTCTGTGGCAGTTAAAAATATTAAATAAAATTAATTCTCCTACTTCCCACCTTGGGTAACAAAGCACTAGATGGCTACAGCTATTTCCCTGCCTCATTCTTCTTAACCCTCAAACGTCTTTCAAGTCAGCATTCTCCAAGTAGTTAATATTCTTCCTCCTCTCCCCGTCCTTTGCACATAGTCTCTCTTCCCTATCTCCTACCACAGTTTTCACAGGAATTTGCTTCTTCCTTTATGTGTCTCTCTCAGTGAAAGCCATGTCTTTTATCAGCTCCAGTCCCCACTGTAAGATGACCTCCTCCTCCAGTTTGCCAGGTGATTGCGGTACCCACAATTTCACTTGAGAGACTGGACTGCCTTGGAGAGAAGCCAGTGACCTGCCCAAGAAAGTCTCCACATAAACAGAGATTTGTTAACTCTGTAACCACGTTCACAAGCTGCAGTCCCAAAAATGGGATGAAAAGGTAATGGTCAGGCAGATGAAGCCCAAAGACAGTTTGATATGGGCATGGGGAGTTCCTTAAACCGAAGTCATAGAAAGGTTTCCCACACACAGAACCAAACTGTCCTTTTTCCCTGCTCCCACAGCCCCAGAAACACCCTTTTCTCCTTCATTCTTTTCTGTTTTAAATAAAGGGTTGCAGGGAAGCTTGCTTTGCATGAAATCCAGACTCGCATTACTGAATATTCATATGCATATGAATGAATGTTCATATATGTATAAACACACAGCAATATTTCAGGGCTCGAAGAGAAGTCCTGCTTTTGATTTAGATAGCCAAGCTGAGGTCAGATTCCATCACTTAAAGGATAGCAAAGGTTGTATTGGTGGTTGCTGGATGGGAAAAACCCAACAGCCCTCACGCTGCTCCCCTGATGCCAGCTGAGCAGAGATCCTGCTGGAGACTCCCAGGGCTGCTGAACACAGTGGGTCAGGAAATGTTCTGCACTGTGGGTACAAGTAAAGAGGCCAGAAACTTGATTACAGGGGAGACTTAGTTAAATATTCACTGGGATTCATTATGTGAAAACCACTAGAAAGGAACAAGTTTCTACAGGAAGGGTAGGGCTGTTTTATTCTTGCTTCTGCCGTGAAATGCTCCTGGTGGCTGCGTGCACCAGCTGCTGTCCTCTAGTGGGAGGAATACAGCAGCTCTGTGTGGATGTGCAGCAATGGTTTTGCTGGTTTGTAATCCTGGTTCTCCTTTAATTTGCCGAAGAGAGCCTTGGAGAGCCAGCCCTGTCCCACGAGGGTCTCATGACAAACGGCCTCTCCCTACCTTCCCGGGCTGGATGGGTCCCAAAATTTTGGAGGTCCTTTGAAAAGGGCCATAAAGTTCATTGGTGAAAAATGATAAATCTCAAAAATCTGTCGAAAAAGGAGAATTTAAACAGGGCTCCAGTTTTTTACTGGAATACTCAGCCTCGCTACATGCAAATCAGAGCAATTCAGCAATGCATCTGAAAGCAACAAATTTAATTTTGGCCACAGAGAATAAGAAAAGAATAGTAAGGACTCAGGAACTGGAGAAACACTGATCCCAGATTTACAGAAAGCATTAGCACTAAAAAGAGTTTTTCATGGCATGCAAAGGGTGAAATCCTGCATTGGCCAGCGAGGTAGCTCTGCCTTAAAAACATACAAGGCAATTTCTCTCCTGTAAATTTTATTCCCTGAAGCCTTACATTCAGCAATCTACTTTCTGAGGGGGAAAAAAAAAAGGCATCAGCAGTCCCGCCCTGCTCCACATGTAGCAACAAGCTCTGGTTAATTCTAGAAAACAGAGAAACTGAAACATTTTAAACAGAAACTGCTGTGATCGCCAGAGTACAACTAAGGGGGCGGAGGGGGGAGAAGCAAGTGGTGAAAAATAGAGCTAAAAGCAAAGGAGCTGCATTTGTACTTGTGCTCAACAGGAAAAACATTCTTTACAGATAAGAAATAATGCAGGTTTAACCCTGTCTCTGCAAACAAACAGGCAACAGGAACTGCAAGCAATGGGTCTCTTTCCATGCCACAGGCGTGCCCAGGGGTCAGGAGAAGGGACAAAAGGGAAAAGCACCTGAAGGAGGAAAGGAAGGTGCTCATGTGGTGCTCTCACTGAAACTGTCATGAAGCCAGGACATGATGTGGAAATACAAGGTTTCTTTGCACATACCTTGCCTCAAATCCCCGGATTTCAGATGGTTTAAGGGGCAAGGAGCAGACCAGGAACGTTTTCCAGAGGCATGTGAAAAATGGGGTTAACCCCCACTTTCCTCAGGGAGTGACTTGCAAAAGATCCCAGAGGAAAATCATGCTGTGATCCCATGTGCTTAGAGACATTCAGTTGCTTTTTACTCCAGGAAAATCTGTCTGGTCATTGGATATGTTAAATGCTGGGTTTAGTACTGAGGTTTCCTTTTCTGGGATGCTGAGAAGATCACCAAACTAGCCCGGCAGAAAATACCCCCTCATGCCCTTGCATCCAAAATTCTGACAAACTTGCCACTCATTTGGAGCTCTTCTCTTAATACAGAGAATGGTGGGAGAAGGGAGTTAACTTCACCAGAGGGAAAAAGTCTTCCAAAATCCTGTGTCCATCTTAGAATCATGGGATGGTTTGAGTTGGAAGAACCTTTAAAGGTCAGCTACTCCAACTTCCCCCTGCTATGGGCACCTTCCACTATCCCAGCTTGCTCCAAACCCTGGCCTTGGACACTTTGAGGGATGGGGCAGCCACAGCTTCTCTGGGCAGCCTGTGAGTGCTGGGCCATGTCCAGTTTTCCTCCCACTTTCCAGCCTGCAGCACAGAGCTGCAGCTCCAGGAAGGGATAAGCCCAATGGCCTGATGCTGGAGGAGAGGCTGGAGCCTCCAGGCACTGCAGACCCTACTCCTGGGGGGCTGTGCTGCCTCTCCCAGCTGCATCTGTGGGCTGGGAGCTGAATCTCATCAACAGAGCAGTGAGGAGAAGCAGTGCACAGCTGTTTGCATGATACATATCTTGTGAATAAATAAACCTCATCTCCAGTGCTGCTGCTCTCTAAACATCTATAGAGACGTGCATTCACTCAAAACACTCAGAAAATAAACAGAGAGGGAGCTGCTCAGGGAACCCTCCTCCAGCCAAAACCCAGCCCTGCAAAAGTGTCTCCTCTCAGCAGAGTCCAAAATCTCATCAGACCCCAAAACTGCTCTTTTTAAGGAATGCTCTCCATTTTCTGATGCTGAGACACCTCAGAGGTTGTAAGCTTGGGTTTCCTGAGCCTGATGAACGTTTTTCCACAAATACTGGGAGGCAGAAGGAGGTAAAGAATAGTTAAATGCAGCACAATTGAAAATTAGCTCAAAATGCTGCAAGCTGCAATTCCGATGGATTACAAGATAACCTCAGTAGTTTCAAGAATGTAACAAGAACAGCCCTAAATCAACATAAATACTCGCTCAGCCATTTTCATCTCAGGATTAATGTCAGATTTTTCTTTTTTTTTTGTTCTTTTCTCCTGTGGCATTAAAACCATTTTCCAGGGGTTTTTTTTAGGGAAGGCATTTGTGGTTACTAAGAAAGGGGGTAAGAATGGTGATGGAGCAGGGGGAGTGGGGTGTGTACACCCTCTGGAGAGTTGGGTTGTAGCTGGGCAGGGAAAGGCTGATGCTGGTGGGTGCACCTGGGGGATTTGCTGGAGTTTGGTGGGGAGACAGGCAGATGCCTCCTGCCACCCCCACTTTGTTTCTGCCTGCTCAGTTTTGTCACGAGGCAGCTGTGACCATTTTCAGTGCTTTCTTGAAGGTTTTTGTTTAAGTCCGGGTGGGCCATGCCCACAAGGCACTGTGATGTGTCCCACACTACATTCTTACTCACACCCAGCAGCACTGACAGCCTCAGAAGCCCTTTATTCTGAGGTAGCTTCTGGGGATTTCTTGATACTCAGAGAAAAAAAAATCCCCAGAGAGCCACCTGTGGCCTCTGGGATAAATTTCTGCTTTATGGTCGCCTGCAAGCTGGCCGGGAGACACACCCTTGCTTGCTGGAGTACAGATAAGCTTCCAAGGACTTCAAAGGGATTGCTGAAGCAGACTGCAGTGGATTTCTGCAGAAATGTAATGCACAGCATGTGTCTGAGGGGATGGAGAAGAGCTGGGGTGGTTTAGATTAGATAGCACTATTTGGCTTTAGAGGGACTTCAGGAAGTGAAAGACACGTAATTGTCTTTTAAAGTGTAATATTTGACTTCAGTTCACCCAACATTGCAGAAGAGCTTGTAGATAAGCAGTGGAAATTATTTCTGCGTGAGGGCTGGGTACCACTTCCATACGACAAATCTTCCTGAGAGCAGTTTTCCATCCAGGGTGTCACAGTGCTGGGCTAAGGCTGTTATACACCTGTGCAGTGCAAGAAATTTATTATTGAATTTATTATTGCTACAGAGCACCCCAGGGCCACATCTCCCTTTATTTTTTATAGAATTATAGAGTCCTAAAATAGTTTGGGTTGGAAGGGACATTAAAGATCATTTAACTCCAACCCCCAGCCATGGGCAGGGACACCTTCCACTATCCCAGGTTGCTCCAACCCCAACCAGCCTGGCCTTGAACACTTCCAGGGATGGGGGACAGCTTCTTTGGGCAATCAGTGCCACTGTTTCACACACTCATCGTAAAAAAATTCTTCCTTATATCAGCCTTCTTTTAGTTTAAAACCACTCCCCCCTTGTCTGATCACAACCAGCCCTGCTAAAAAGCTCATCCCCATCCATTCTGGGCCACTGCACGTTGCCTCATCATGGAAGTTTACTGATGGTCTTTATTCATTGTTTGGTTCCAGCTCTGCTGTGTGAATACAAACAGACAGGATTTTATGTATTTTTCAGGAGATTGCAGTGTGCTCTCAATGTTTTTTCTTTCTATTTAAAGTCAATAACATCTTTCAAGAGTTAAGCAGAAGGATGAGTTTCTTCCCCTGAAGGAGGGTACACCCAAATAACCAATAGCCAACCTTTACTCAGTTCCTCCTTGGGTGAATATTCCCTATTTGATATCAAGATTTATTTTCCTTGAAGAAATGTGCCAGACCATGCCAGCAGCATGAAAAATCACTGTGAATTTCTCAGCAGAAACATTTGCTCTGGAGTGAGTACGAGCTTGAAGAGCAGAGCCAGAGTCAAGGCTGGGACTGAAGATTAACTGTTTGTTCCATTAAATAATTTACTGGCCAAACACAAAGCATTGTAAAGTGTGTGCTCTCAGGCCAATAAAGAAACATCTGCCCAGCAAAATTTACCTACATGTAGTCCTCAACTGCATGGTTTGAAATTCCTCATATCAATCTCATCTCCTTGCCTATCCGGAGGGCATTATTCCCTCTCTCCTGGTGAGCTGCCATCTTAAAGTGCCACCCTGTGCACCTCTGCTGATGAAAGCCACCAAGGCAGAAGAACATAAGAATTTTCACAGCTGCCAGCTCGCGACCCACCAGAGCTTTTCAGGTCTGTGCCTCGTTGCCAGTAAAGAGAACCTCTGTAAGGAGGGCTTTTCTGTCTATTTGCAGTAAACACAGGGAGATAAACATGTGCAGTTTTCCCCAGAACACTCTTCAGCGAAGTATTGGTTTTGCTTCAAAAAGTAAAATTCTTGCTGGTAAATAAATTTGTTTCCCCAAAGCCAGCCACTTTCTAAATGAAAGCACGAATTTTTCTGTTGATTTCAATAACTACTGGACAGTAAGGCTGAAAAAGCAATAATTTGTGAAGCTGTGTTGTTCACGATGAAGAATCATTTAGCACTGGCAAAAGGTTGGATCCTGGCTTTAGCATGCTGACAAATGAAAGAATAATTTTCCAGTATTTTATCCCTTGGACATTGCCTGCTTTTCACAAGACCTTCACAAGAAGTAAATTGGTATTTCAGTTCTCCTCTAGCCCTGCTCTGCTCACAGGTTAAAAAAACTACCAACATTTATTGGAATGAGCTCCTAAAGCACAAGAGAGGGAGTCTGACTGATGTCATTGTGGGGACATGGTCTGAGGGCTCATCAAACCCACTGATGAATAGATCTAAGTGTAAACTCATGGGAAATACTGGAATCACTACATCTATGTCCCCAAAAAGCGCTTTCTTGTTTACCTACTAATTCCAGAGTATTAAGAGAAGACTCATTATTCGCAGACAACACAATAAATTTTGGCATTCCCTGCAGACATTCATTCACCATTATCACAGAGACAGAGAAAAGTCAAGTACCTCACATACAGGCCTTTATCTTCATTTTCTTTCGAGGCCCTTGTACAGAAACAGCTGAAATGAGTACAAGGGTTCATCTAGATCATGAACACTGGATTAATTTAGTAGATTTATACAATGCTGGAAGAGTTTGTAGGGTATTCTTGGGTTGTAGGGGTGGTTCCTATGGGATTGTATCAAAGGTCCTCTTCTTACTTGCCTTTTTATTTCCTTCTCATCAAATTCCTGTTGCTGATTGTTCAGCACCGCTGTGGTGACAGCCGTGTCAGCTCCTGCCAGCCCAGGTATTCCCAGGGATGCAGCAAATATTTCCATGCCCATACTCTCCCCAGCTCTTCTGCAGGGGCTCATGGATTCAGGAGCCACTTGGGCAGGGAGCAATGGTTTGGATGTCGCTGCAGTTCAGCCACAGCTCCTCTACAAGGGCCAGGAGGAGAAGGAGAAGTCCTGCTCCAGCCAGGGAGGTCTGTGCCCACCACAGGGGCTTTCGTATGCTAAGGGAAGAGAAGGAAAATATACTTAATAGCTCCAGAAGTCACTACCACCACTGTATTTTGCATTCCTTAAATATCTAAGCACACAAGGATTTTTTTTGCAGGAAAGTTAGTAGAAAGAGGGCTGCTGTGTTGTGCAGTTCATTACTTGGCCTGGGGTATTTCCTGGTGAAGTATCCCTTAGCACTGGCAAGCAGTAACCCATTCCCCAGGACAAGAAAAGGGATCAGGAGGCTCTATAAAGGTGAGTCAATTCCCTTTAAGCCAAGTTATATTTAATGTCAGTGAGAAATTACTGGAGGAGTAGATACAGAAGTAAAAGTACATCACAGAAAAATTCAGAAAATGCCATTTGTTGTCACTTTTCCCCCACTTCTTCATGCAGGGAAGACTGAGTTAAGACCTAAAGCACGAAGGCAAGCAATGCTTTAGTACAGCATTTAAAACATTTTATTTGACCCAAGTGGAGGCTTGCAGCATCTCGTCTGAACTCCTGCATCACCTGGGTCAGGTACTTGCTACCAGAACCTCCAGCGTTAAGACCATAACTTCTGGTTGAACCAGATTGTTTAGAAAAAAATAACCCTGTCTTAATTTATGTTTTCAAAGAGAGAATTCGTCATATCCCTAGGCAAATCGTTTCAGATATTAAGTTCTCCAGTGGCCAAGAATGCACACCTTATTACTGGTCTGAATTCTTCAGCTTCAGCTTTCAGCCGCAAAACCTCATTATAATTTTGCTTCATTAAAGAGCCCTTTCCCCACACCAGAACCCTTTTGCACCAATGGTTTATTGCACAGAGAAGCGTGGGGTGATGCACATACTGTCAGGGAGAGACTGCGTGCAATAGCCAGTAAGCTGTGTAAATTTACTACATTTACAGGCATTTCCTGAGTAATCTAAATCAATGCCAGTTATCCAGTCTTTTACCTAGACCAATTAAACATTTGAAAGAAAATAAAGCATGGTCAGTTGTGCTTTCAGTGTGCACCGACAGCAGGGACAGCGCTGCATCCAACGCCATTAAAATTATATATTTATAGAAAGGTTTAGGTTGGGTATCAGGAAAAGGTTTTTGGCCCGGAGGGTGGCTGAGCACTGGAACAGCAGTAGTGGTCACAGCACCAAGCCTGACAGAGCTCAGGAAGTGTTTGGACAATACTCTTGGGCACAGGGTGGGGTGGTTGGGATGTCCTGCACAGGGCCAGGAGTTGGACTGGATGACCCTGACAGATCCCTTCCAGCTCAGGATATTCCGTGACTCCATGAAATGGCGATATCAACACGAACATGAAGCACCATGGCACGGCATGGCTGTGGCCATGGGCTGCGGAGCCACAGACCAGCAGGAGAACGCACCGCGAGCGGGCCGCCCCTGCGCCCGTCTGCTCCTCACAGCGCAGGGAAGTTGCGTTGCGTTTGGCACATTTGGGAGCTTTGAAGGCAAACAATGCAGTGCCTGCTTGTTATTTTCCACTGGCCTTCCGGAGGCTGCAGCAGGAGCAGCGCGGGCGAGGCGAAGCCGTCCCGGCAGTGCCGCGGTGGCCCCGGCGTGTTGCAGCTTGACGGCTCCGGCGCGTGGGCCGTGCTCCTCCTCAGAGGCTGGCTTGCAACTCCAAGCGATGGCAGAGCACGAAGTTAACACCCTGCCTGCCTCCTGGAGCACCACAGGGGCTGGAAGGGTGACCTGTGCCACAACGGTGCTGCTCCCTCGCTGCTTCCTCGTGCGGCGGGGCTCAAACGCCCCTCAGGGGGCTGTGGTTCACTGACGGTCACCTCGCTGGGTGAAGTGGGACAGAGGCGAAAGAGCAACACACCCCTGGGAACAGCAAGGCCTCTGGCGTTCCGCGTGGTGAACGCGTTTGGAGGAGATGGTTTCTGCTGTGGTCGGTGGTGGTGGCGTTGCAGCTGCAGTCGGTGTTCCCAGAGGAAGCTCTGCTCCAAAGCAGGGGAACCTCCTTGGTGCAGAGGCCACATCTTCGAGGAATTAATCTGCGCTGGTAAACAGCAGCTGTGTGGCAACACACCAAATCTATACCTTCATGGACAGCATGAATGGTTCAGCCAAAGCAGTGAGGTACCGGGGGCTCTTGGTGATAAACATCCCATTACCTATGATTCTTATAAACCCAGCAATTTTGCGGAAGGAACAATTCATTTTCTCACTCAGCTTTTCATTATTAAGACGTGTTTTGGCTCAGAGACAGCTCAAGTTTCAAGATTTCTGCTGGTCTGTCTTTTTTTTACAAGGGCATGTAGTGACAAGACAAGAGGGAATGGCTTCAAATTGACAGAGGGCAGGTTTAGATGAGATATTAGGAAGAAATTATTTACTGTGAGGGTGGAGAGGCCCTGGCACATGTTGCCCAGAGAAGCTGTGGCTGCCCCATCCCTGGGAGTTCAAGGCCAGTCTGGACAGGGCTTGGAGCAACCTGGGATGGTGGAATCTAGATGAAGTCTAAGGTTCTTTCCAACCCAAACCATTCAGTGATTCTATGACCAGTACACTTTAAAGAAATGTACTTCTTGGTCTTCACCCTACTTTTGAGCAAAAGAATAGACAGAGCCCAGCATTTCCAGGAACTCTTCCAGCAGAGAGCCAGAGGGAACTTCTTAGGGAAGCTGGAGGTGTCATCTCAAACTGAAAGGGAGGACATCAGCGTAGAGAGGGTTGAAGGGGAGAGTTCCTAGACACTGAGTGCTGGGTTATTAGATAATTAGATTAATACTAATACTAGATATTAGATTAATAGTAGATGTTTTCATTAATAGTCTTGGCACAGGAAATAGAAGCACATTGAATTTTGCTGATAGCATAAGATTGGAAAGGACTGTCAAACAGGAAGATGGAAATTTCTATTCAGGGAGAATGGGATTAGAACAGACAAGAATAAAAAAAAGACTGAATTCACTGGTATGATGAACAGAGTTGTGCTGCTCAGGATTAACAGTGACAGTCATGCCAAACTTTACCAGCTGGCAATGACGAGAAAATGCAGAACACATGGAAGTTAGCAAGTTTTGAGCTATTGAGAGAGATTCTGGAGTAACTTTCTAGATGGTAGAGAGGGAAAATTCCTGCCTAATCTTAGGCTGACTCTGGATACACAGAGGGCTACACAAGGTGATGATGAGCTGATGATGGGGTTCAGCATCTCGGGTAGAGGCAGGAGCTTTGAACTGCAGCTGTTCATGTCTGCTCTACAGATCAGTGGGTGCTTTGCTAATGAAACCCTTTTAGTGATGACTACCTCCACTACCATTTTCTACATTTTTTAGGGTCACCACTATAATCAAGCTGAACACCATGTCTCCATAGACACATTTCTTTGCAAAATATTTATTCAGAAATGTTCAAAGCAGACCTCACTCCAGGCTGAGCCCTCTTCTTACCTGACAGCAGAGATCTTCCTCACCCTCAGCAGCTAACTGAGGAAACATTTGTCTACAAACAGGTAATTTGGGGTGATGATAGCCTTTGTGTATACAAAACACTGTTGCATTAAACACATCACACACTTCAGAGGAAAAAGGCAAAGTACATCAGGTCAGCAGCTTCTGAAGTTTCTGCAGCACGGCCTGATGAAAGTAAAAGCCACCCTTAACAAGGGGGGTGATACTGAGCAAACCAAAGAACACTAAGAGTAAAGCTGGGGTGTGAGTAAAGACAGGAATATGCTTTTAGTACTCACTTCTAAGCAAGTTACACTCAGTACACGAAGGCTCTACTCTCCTCTGAGCAGTAAGATGTTTCCAGCAAAACCTGGGTTAGAAATAGAGATATTTGCAATGCTTTTATTACCATTATAGTTCATCCAAGATGATGTGTCTGGTTTGAAAGTCACAAAAAAACATATTCTTGTTAAAAATGCTGCCAAAAGGCTAAATGAAAACAGCCCACTGCCGAATCCCATGTTTGCAGCATTACCAGTGGGTTTTTTCAAGGGTGTTTATATAGACCGAGTTTCATTTAACAAGGCAAAAGCCGGAGCTCTCACATACTCCATTATTTCTCTGCAGGTCCTTCTCACCAGGGTTAAGTCTTTACACTACTTCCAAGCAAAGCAGCCAAGAAAAAGAAGAAACAAATGCTACTACTACTGAGCACAGAGGCCTCCTTTGCAAGAAATGTGATTTACGGAATGAAGTTCCTGGCATGTCTGCCGCGGGCTGTCACAACGTGTGCCTAAAATCCAGGGCTGAAATATGATCCCCGCTCCTTCCAAGATGCATTGTGGCTTCTAGCAAGTTCTTCTGGAAGCACAGGCAGCCCTTTGCTCAGGAGCTGGGCTCCTTCTGCGTGTTGCCTCTCTGAGGGCTCTTTGGGAGGGAGGACCTTCTTAATTCCCTACGAAGCTGGTGAGCCCTGCTTTCTGAAAGTTCTGGAAACTTTTCCGTGTGGTTTGGAGAACCGATGCACTTGGAGAGACACAGAACAAAGCTTGTCCCGGTACCCAGGAAAGGTTTTGGTTTTGTCCTGTCTTTAGCTCCCGCACTTGTACATCAGACACCTGATTGCTGTGAACTGATCCATGGCAGAGATCTCTTTCCATAAGTTCACAAAATGGTAAGGAAGCAAGAGCAGCCTGGGGGCTCTCTGGCCTTTGCTGGCCCTGTTGAGGTAGAAGGTATTTTCATTCCCTTTCTGCAGTCCTTTGGGTGTTCCTTTTCCGCTACATGAAGGAAATGCCTTTTCACCATTAAGCCTTTCCTCAGCTGCATTTCAAACCCAGGAAATGTTTTACCTCTAGCAAATTTTACCTCCTCATCATTGTTCTGCTGCCTTCAAAGCCAGTGAGACAGCAGCATGGTCTGCCTCACCTTGCAGCAATAGAAACCCCACCACCGTAAGACCCCTTTTTGCCAGCCTTTCCCCAGCCCCTGCCCACAGGTGATCCCATGGGAGACATCCCCCTCTCAAAGGGAACTGCTGAAAATGGAGGTCACCAGGTCCTGCTAGACTTCATTACTGAAAACACACAAATAACCTCTCTCCTGTGATTTTGGATAAAACCCAGTGTTATCAGTTATACAAAGGTGTTGCTAATGGCCATTATCTGCTGACGAACAGGTATTTCCTAAGAGTAGGAACAAACAAACCAACAAAACTTTCTGCAAAACAGAAGACCCAACAGAATGAGTCCAACGAAGCCTGCCTGACCGTTGACTCTGTGTTTGCTTCAGCAGGTTCTGGCTCTGGCCCCACTTGAGCCACAGAGTTTTGAAATCCGTGCATTTCTTCATTCTCATCTTTCAGCTTTGCAGCAGAATTTTTTCCCCCCACAAACGTCTCCGAGGCTGTGTGGGATGTGGTCCAGCTCCCATTAAGGTCAGTGGGAGTGCTGCCACTTCTTCCCTGTGGGTCTCAGCCCTATCCCATTGTATTACATTTCCAACTGCAATTGGATACAGATTATTTCAGTTTTTTTCCTCTCCTAGTGCCCACAATGGGCAAAGTACTTTCCAAACAGAAGAGGTCCCACTGCATGTCCCTAAATCTCTAGAGATACTGGAAAAATTCTAATTAAACACATTTGACATGCAAGATCACAACTGTTCTCTAATTTTTTTTTTAAAGACTTCTCGCTCATGTAGCTTTTCTTAACTGTACAATAGCAAGGATTACATCCTGATTCTGCTGAAGTTCATGGGAGTTTTTCCAATTAGCTTCGTTGGAGCCATGTTGTCTTGCTTCATCTCCATCTTTAACACTACTGGGCCACTACTGAAAATGTTCTGACAGGAACAATCACAATAATGCCTGGTTTGGGTGACTGGGTTAATCTTCAGCAAAAATAAGAAAAAATTAATCAAGTTTCCCCCAGACAGCAAAACAATAAATAATAAAATGTTAGTTACACTGTCTGATGTGAAGTGTTAAGGAAAACAATGACTGCCAGGTGCCAGGACCTTGACCTTTGTATGAAGATTTGGAGACAGACAGTTTAAAGACATCATGGACATCCCAAAGTAGGGATTTCATGAAGGAAACACAAATTTACAGAGTTTGTGAACGGAGGGCTCAGTCTCTTTTCACTGACAAACTGACCAGGGGGCAGTTTGGGACTACTTGGAACTCAGTCTAGTTACTTAGGAAGATTCAAGTGACAGCTGCCAGCCAGCAGGAAAAACCTGACAGTCGCTAATTTGGGAAAAGGTCTGGATTTGTTGTTGCTGTGCACACATTACAGTGCCAGAGATGAATTACATCATACAGCAGTGCTGCTTTGTCACCAGGATGCTGCTCCTCATCTGGAGTTTTCACTGACTAACAGAGCCTGCTCTGCTTGTGAGGGCTGACACCCTAAAAGCAGGTTGTGATTGATGGCAGGCCCCCGCTGCCAGAGCAGCCTCTCCAAGTCACCAACTGTGCGCTGGCCTCAAGTTTACACACAAGCTCACGCTGTGTTTACTGAGGTCAAGCAGGCTGCATGCATGCTGTATTTACCAAAAAAAATGTCCACGTTTGGGTGGCACGAACCCGAAGGAGGAACTCTGAAACCGCTTCCTGCTGCTGGAAAAAGGAGAGCCTGGATGCCTCCTGTTTGGACACATCTTGTGGGTAGAAGCCCTGACACTTTCCAGCAGAGCCAGCATGAAGTTGTGGTAGAGGCCACTTCTGCACACTGATTTCTGGTCATACTCACTGCCATTTATATCAGTCTTTAGGCTGGTTAATTAATTGCTGGGGCAAAAGGAAAAAAAAAAAGAGGTTTGGGCATACCTAAAGATAGATAAATAATGCCATTAATTAAAAGAGATGCCTGAGGCTTGCACAGCAATATCTAAAGTGATGGATATCACTGGGGATCAGTCTCTTCTCCCAAGTAACAAGCAACAGGACAAGAGGAAAGGTTTGTGCTAGAGGAGTTTAGATTGGATATTAGGAAAAGTTTCTTCTTCACTGAAAGGGTGGTCAAGCACTGGAAAAGACTGCCCAGAGCAGTGGTGGAGTCATCATCCCCGGAAGATTTAAAAAATGTGTGGATATGGCACTTGGGGACATGGGTTAGTGGTGGGCTTGGCTGTGTTGGGTTAACGTTGGGCTCACTGACCTTGAAGGCTCTTTCCGACCTTAATGATGTTTTTATTCTGGGATTGTCTGATGATGATATTGATCCATAGCATCTTCTCTCCAAGCCACAACTCAAAGCTTTTGTCAGAGAGTTTAGATTTTGCTAATCATCCAGCAGAAGAATTGGAGGATGTATTAGACTTGCTTCCTCTTTATCCCCCTTGTCTCTCCTCTGCATTTGCATAAGTGGGAAAGAAGAAACAAAGAGCAAATGCTCCACCACAACAGCCACCTGCCAAGCCCTCTCGGTAGGGCATCAGTAGCATCAAAAACATTGGAATACCTGCCCTGGTCTTGGGGGTCTGCTGTGTTCTGACATCCCCTTCATTGATTTCCCAGGATATTAAGGAGAGAGAGTTCACATCTCCAGGGTAAGTGACATTAGCCCTCTCCCATTTTAGGCAGACCCCCTCAGCCAGCTGGTGGCTTGTGAGCCACCTCAGTGAAATGCCACTTCCTACTGGAGCCTGGACAAAGAGATGAAAATGCAGCATCCTTGGTGGGAAGGTCTTTTGCTGTAAAAGAGAAGTCAGAGATTTTTTCACTAACACCATACCTTGGTTTGGTGTGCTCAGATGCACCAGCAAGGATGGCAAACCATCAGCCAAATCAGACATCTCCAGGGAATCCGAGAGGGAGAAACACACTTTATCTATTTCTTTAACCTTTTAAAGCCTGGAGAACACCGCTTTGAACACCCACAGGGGTTTTATCTATCAGGGCAAGCTGGACAAATGCCATTGTTCATGACCTGAAAAGCAAACCCGGAGCTTGAATTCAGCAGAGCTTTTATTGTACATTCTTACTGAACACATGTGTAAGCCCCATTGAAACTAATAACCTCAGAGATATACTCACTTTATTTGTTCAACAGGGATCAGGTCAGGGATGTACTTAAAATACTTCCAGGGCTGGAGGAACAGGGCTAAAATCACAGATCTGTCTTCTATTCTCATTACTTTCATACTCATTAAGAAAATTCTTCACTTTTTCTGTGTCATCTTTTGTAATAAAGGCTCCCCACAACAGCTCTAGACAAGATTCCTCTCCTGTTTAAGGGCATATAATCCCCAGCATGGGCAATATAAACAGGCTCAGCCACATAAAACAAATATGGATTTTGCTGGTACTTTTTCCATATCTAAGAAAACCTACACTAGTTGGTTTTTTTCTTTTAAACATCAAAACCATTTGGCCGCATAAGCAGCCAGAAGTGGTTATATACTTTGTAAGTATATTAAAAGTCAGAATAGTTGCTCATGAACATACTGAATGGATTTTGCTCGTTTCCCATAATGGAGCCCAGGCTGGCATTGCTTTAGACATTTTAGTGCAGAAGAAATGTCAAGCATGCACTCATCCCCTGACTGCAGTTCAAATCAAACAAACCAGGCTAGACAAGCTAATAACAAGCTTTGTTCACTCCAGAATGGCAGCTATGGAAATGTGCCTCATTTTACATATTATTACGTGCACGAGCTGAAAAGGCCCCTGAAAAAGCAACCAGCATTGTTTTTCTTTTTTAAATGACCAGTTCCAAGCTACTTATTTAACCAAGAAATAATAATTTTAAAAAAAGCACATAGTATTTTCAGCATGAATATCTTCATAATTCAGTTTTCCCTGTCACAAGTTATGATTCATGTAAGTAGACTTTTCTCACTACTAAAACAGGGAACATATATGGAAGCCGGTGTAACCCAAACTTGAAAGTAAATCAGTGCCAATTTTGGGGGTTAATTTGTAAAGGCAATATGACATGCCTTGTTGTTTGCAGTTCTGGTGCCAAAATAAAGAGCAAGAACAATTTATAGTTTGCTTCTTATAATAAAAATTAACATTTAAACTTGAATTATTTTGCAGCTATATTTAAGAGGTGGTCTGGCTTCAGAGTGGTTTGCCATTTCCCTTTTTAGGGACCAAAAGCCCCTTTTCAGCTGGTGCCTGACAGCTTTGCAGGCCTCCTGAGTGAAGATGGGAGGAAGGCACGTTCCCCTCCATATACATTCCTCTGCTCTACAGGAAATAAACTGGAAGCAGCCCTGGCATGGCTGGAGATGCTTCCAGAACCGGACTCTCAAAACCAGCAACCCAGTGGCTTGAAGAAGTACATACTTTAAGCTCTTCCCTTCGAAATTCCTACACCTGTATTCCAAATATTTACCCTAGCAAACATTACCCAGCCTATGGATTCCAGCTGCAATCAGCATCCTGCCTCCCTCTGCATGGATGGTTGGGAGGCCTTTCCAAAGGCTCCTGGGTGCCCAAAAGCATCAGATCTGCTGTCCTCCAAAACAGCTTCTTATCACAGAAACACAAAAAGGTCACAGAAACAGTCTGCAGCCTCTCTCAGCAAAGGGAATAAACGTGCAAACAAAGCCATTAGCAGTTTCCAAAATAAACCCCTATTCTCAGTCGCCAGGAGCACAGAGCGCCACATATGCACTGCACAGAAATGCCTGCTCACGTGGCAGCCGAGCAGCTGTGGGGAGCTGGGAGCCAAAGCAAAGCTCTCCCTTTGACCACAGAAATGCCACCTTAATTAATTATTTTGATTCTCTATGCTTGAAAGCACTGAAGATAAGCACAGGGAGATCAAGAGGAGGGTTTTCACCTGCCAGCACACTCTACTGCCCTCTCCAATGTACACACACTTTATTGCCCTCTCCGTGCCCTCCCATGTACAACAGGTGTCACTTTAAAAAAAGAAAAAAAATTTTAAATATGTGTATGAGGACATACACAGAAATTACCAGGGAGCTATCTGTGCCACAAAACTTTCAGCAGAGACATAGCAGCCAGAAAAGAAGAGAATCAACAACAATAAAAGCAAACATTCCTAGGTAAGAAATGGCAAAAATGTTGGAGTCAGCACTAATAAAGATTTTTCCTGGTTATTATTTTCCTTATCAGCCTGGCAGGGACACTTCACCCCTCTTGCACTCCCCCAGTGGTCCAGGGCAGGCGACCCTCTCTCCCCTCTGGCATCCCTGTGGAACTCACTCCCGTTGCCCGGGAATGTCTCATTTATCAGTCCTCTCTCCCAAAGTTTGTTTTCCTGCTGCTATGGTTCTCCTGTTGCTGGAATAAACACAAGCAGAACTCTCCTGCATGACTCAGGCTCCGTTTGCTTTGGTGGGAACTCTTTGGCACATCTGGGAGACCCAAACCAGGTCCTCCAAACCCCAATCTTCTCAAACCTGGGCTTGCCCTCTCCCTAGAAATTTCCCATGGATTTTGTAGCATCAAACCAAAGCACACCATCCTCATTGTCTCCCACTTAATCTCTTACCTTCAGATTAGAGAGCTTATGGAGCAGAAAACACATCTTCTGGTCAGAAACAAATAAATCCATGTAAGGCCCAGTTTAAAACAAGCACTCAAACAGCTGAGGAGGAATTAAATAATTGATAGTGGCAGGTATTAATGGGGCAAACAAATTTAGAGAGGCTGCAATTATACCCAGGGTGTACTTGTTTGAAATGTTAACTGTTTGATGAGACTTAACACCCAGCTAATGAGCTTTTAAAAGTAATTCCCACATGCAACCATCTTCCTTTGCTCACAGAAGGGAAGCAGAGTGTCTGGCAATTGCCATGGCCATCAATCCAGGGCTAGCAGCTAATCCTATTTTATTACCATCATTAGCCAAATACATGGACCATCCACAGAGCAGCTGCCTACTCTTCTTCTTTCTCCCTCTCTTCCTCTCCCTGCTTTCCAACCTCTGCACCTCCACGCACAGGATAATGCTGTCAGTCCACCCAGGTTACTTTCTCCAAGTGCTGCTTTTCTCCCCGTTATCCATCCCACAGGAAAGGTGTTCGGGTTACACAGCTGGCCTGGGCGCCTGCCTGCTGCTCCTGCACGTACACCTCCTCCACCTGGAGCTCCAGGAGGGGCTTCCCCACAGCTGCATTTAGTTCTGAAGGCTAAACTCCATTTCCTGAGGCTGGATGTGGCCACTATTCCCCAAAAACTGTTCTGTATCCAGCAGCTCCTACCTGGGCTCACTCCGCCATCCTCACTACTGCTTTTACACTTTGCCCTCTCCCAAATTCTCTGTGTGGATACCACTGAACTTGCACGAAAAGGGTCTAAAATCAAAAAGTGCATATGAAAGAAATCCTTACAAAGTTTAAAATACAAAAGACTAACAGAACCAAGAAGAGAGCGTGTACAGCGTCTGTACTCAGGGGGGGAGCCCGTGGAGATTTGCAACACCTGAGAGGTGAAAATGTGCAAAGATCTATGCCAGGAAGCAAAACTGGGGAGAGTAATCCATGAGCATTCAGTTTAGGTTATTTCAGGGAGAGGTGAGGTGAGTAAATGAAAACCATCGTTAGAGCCTTGCGTGAAACAGTCTGCAGATTTTATTTATTTAACTTTAGCTGGTCCTCGGATGTCTTTTTTTCCAAAAGGCATGTGTCCCTTCATTAAAAAAAAGGTGGCTAAAGAATATTCTTCAGTATTAGAGTTATTTTACCTGCATGGCAAGGAGCAGGCAGGCTTTTTTCCAGCCTGCAGAAAGAAACAAAGACCGAGCTCACACCTGCGTCTCATGCCAAAGCAAGTAAACAAATGCACTGTGAGTTATGGGACCTTCATTCTCTCAGCTGCCTTCGCTTGTTTGCTTGCCCAGCTCCATTTCTTCATGGCAAAGGGCCATTTAAAGAAAAAATTCTTTATCTGCTACTATTTACACTCAGATTTTGGTTTTACAAAGCGTGTCACGGAGAGCACAAACCAACATCTCCAAGCCCAGGTGCCTAATGCTGGGTTTCTCACTGTGAGCTGTGCAGAGCTATGCAGTTCCTCAGAGTATAAATCCTCATCAGGTCATTTTATTCCTCAGGTGTGAGTTACCTTTCCTCCATCCTGAATGCTTTAGGCCAGACATCCAGTTTTGGATCCTTTCAAAGCCTGCCCAAGGTGAGCCACCCTGAAAATTTTTTGGGTGTATTGATCCCTGGGCAATTGCCAGTTAACAGTTAACTGGGCCAGCACTGATGCTGCTGTGAAAGGAACCCCAACATCCTGGTGCTGCCTGATAACCAGGAATATCACCAGATGAAAGGAGCAGAGTGGTCTTCTGCCACACTCCAGGGGATGGAAAAAGGGAACGGAGCAGAAAAAGCCATAAAATAACCTTACCACCATCATATGCTGACTTAGCTGGCTACAGGCACTTTCTTTCTGCATTCTTCACCCAGCATCAAATGACAGAACCAATAATGTTGTCATGTGCCAGCCTGCACAAGCCAAGCCTTGCTGATCTCTCCTCACTCATTCTCTCTGCGCCGTGCCGCCGTACGCCGTCCCAAAGGGCTGAATTGTCCCTTTGTCACTTCAGGTACAGTCTCCAGCCCTGGTACAAACCCACCTCCCCTCCCCAGAGTCCCCATTGTCCCTGGTTGTTTACTGTGGGTGCATTCGCTGTGGGACAGCTGGTGACTTGTGGCACTGGGCATTGTCCTGCTGCCCAGCATCCTCGGCAGGGCACCAAACAAAGCTCGCCACTGTCCCTTTGTATGCCAGCATCTCGGATGAGGAGGGACAGATAAAGGAGGTCGCTGAAGCCGTGGCTTATCTTGCATTTCCTTCGTGGTATTGTAACCCCAGAGAGGAAAGCGCTGTCTCAGTGCAAGGAGTTCAGCTCCCTGCGTCCTGAACTCCCCCGGCCACAAGAGATAAAGTGATGCTAAGCCAACCAACAGCTCTGTGCTCTGTTTGCAATGTATATTCTCACGTCACATCGTGTAATTCAGTGATCCCAGGCCAAAACCCTAATTCAAAACAAACAGTGGGGTGGGGGGGGGTTGGAATTAAAACAGAGTGGTGGGAAGAGTTTTCAGACACTCAGCAGTGGCTTCCATGCTGTTTGAGCCCCAGTTTCACCACGAGGGTCTGTGATAGGGGACCAAGCATTTTGGAAAAGTCCAGCCCACTTTCCTACTTGGTGGAAAGATTTTCTGCAGCATTTATTGTCCACTGTGTAGAGAGGAGGAGCCTAAGGAGCAAGGGAGAGCCAGGGTATTTGGAGTTGTCAGAGAATGGGAGAAAGAAAAAGCGAGTGAATAAACTGCTGTACTTATTTTAGTTGCATGAGACAGAGTTACAGGCATAGCCCTGGGGAGCAGCAAAACAAAACTCATCATGGCAGGGCAGGAGAAAGTACTAGGCAGAAAGGAAGAAACTGAGAGATGAAAAGGTTGAAGAACTGGGTCATTTCATCAGTAAGGCAAATCCATACTTTGAATTAACTGCATTTATGCAGTCTGTAGCAGTTTGTAATTATGTTTTGTAATTGTTTTATTCCTTAGGGGTGGCATGATTGAAAAGCACGTAAGAGTGGCTGAGTCAGATCCATCCCACTTCCCACAGGATCAGCAGTGGATGCCTGGTCCTCCCAGCTCCTACCAACTGCCTGGGAGCTTTCTCAGCAGCTCTTCTCACCTGAGTCATTGCATTTCATAGCAAGTGACAGATCCAGCCTTCGTTCATTTTCTTAGTTAATTTTAAAAAATAATTTCTACTTCTGTCCTGCACAATATCCTGTGGAACTGAGTCCCACCATTAATTATGTGGTGGGCAAAAATGTTTTTCCCTTTAGTTGCCTTACCTGCTGCTTGATCCTTCTACTACTTCTGTTTGTTTTTATTGTAACAGTGAATAACTGTGCTCTAATTGCATCTGCCTTATGGACCTGGCCAGGTTTTCCTCTCTTCTCCAGATCAGTAGGAGGGTTGTTCAGCGAACAGCTTTGGAGAGAGGATATTTCCTCGAGGAGTAGGCAGCAAGGAAGAAGGGGGAAAAAAGAGACATTAAGAGCAACGTAACGGAAAGAGCAAGGCTGTGGGAATTGAAAAGGTGTGAGGCACAGCTTGGGGTTGAGTGATTGATGTGAGGTCTTAAAGCAAAGCCCAGAATGTGATGAGTTTCGTTTTCATAAAAAACACTGCAGTCATTATGTGTGGCCAGGAGGCTGCACGGCACTAAATATTGCTGATGTTTAAGAGCTTCTTTTTAAGAGCTTGGACCTTAAAATATCATGTGTGGGCACCAGCAAGCAGTTATTTGTGGTGAGTGGTTACCAACGGACAGAGAGCCCAGCTGCCATAAACATTGCAACTTTATTTTCTTCCTTTGTACTGCTACTCCCCAAAATGTGCCAAATAAAACACGTCCTCCCAAACAGACCCGCTATTATTTCATGGTCTCGCCAAGCTGGGTTAGAAATTGCAGTGTCATGAAAACATCCTTTAAATAAATAATAAAACATGATATTCCTAAGGCAGGGGATTTCATCTTGAAGGAGCCTGCACAGCCTCACAAACCCCCCACCACATCCACTGCTGGGACAGGTAACGGCCTTCAGCAGCGCTGCTCAGCGGTTCAGGCCAGCAAATATGGAATAAATATTATACATGGCATTTAACAAGGCTTTTTCCAACCTAAATGATTCTGTGAAGTACAAATTCCGCTCCATTTCCATGCTCTGCATTCATCTGCAAGAAAGGAGCTTCTCCCTGTGAACGCCCGTGAGAACGCACAATGTGCCTCCTGCACCGTGGTTTGCTTATCACCGTGGGTGTGTTTTTCTAGAGGTGAAATTTCTGCCCCACAGGTTTTACAGTCTGAGTTGCAACAAGGCAAGGTAATGAAAGCAAAAGGATGGAACGAAGAAAACGAATCTCAAGACACAGAAATGAAAATGTGATTATGTCAAACGTACACGTGCTGCAGGTTCCAGAATGAAGGGCAAGACGGAGAGGAGAACCAGAAGCATACCAAAAAAGGATTCATGATAAGAGATTGACAGAGTTTTTCCAGAGGAGGAAAAAGACTTTACCTGACACATTCAAATGATTCAGGAAACAAAAAAATAAAGCTCAATGCCCAGTTCTATTAAAAAAAAAAATCTAAATTTTTAGACTGGACACAGCATTAATCATGATCTAGACTGAGAAACGCCACTGAGAGCACAGCCCCAGAGCAAAATGCATCTTCCCTCCTGTGCCTGACTGTAAGTGATGCTTTCCTGGCATGGGCTGGCTTCTCTGGGGAAGTCTCCTGCCACCAGGCATGGCTGGTGTGTTTGGGCATTGGGATCACTCCCAGACAACATTCACTTCCAGCTGGGAATCAGTCAGATCACTGAGATCACAGTCCCACAGGAGAGGGGAGAGAACATCCAAAGCCTGATGAGGCATCAGTTGCTTCTGTGCAGAGACTCAATTTTTTCTTAACAAAATAAGACAGCACTTGGAGAATCACAGGCTTCAAAGTAAGTCCAAGCATTTTGTTCCACTGCACTTCATTCTATGAGTTACATTCATCATTCTGTGAATGAAGTAGTTCAAATATGATGGGATCCAGCAGTAGACACAAACATCAGCAACTTCTTCAAGCAAAAATGTACCTTCTCCTTCTATACTTATTACATACACTTAGGAAAGAAATTAAAAAAACTTAGTTCTTTTTTTTTTCATTTTACTTCCCTGACTTTTTTTTCCATTTTACTTCCCTGACTTATTCTTTCAGATGTGCAGTGACATTTCAGGTAAGGCAGCAGACCAGAGCACCATTTTCCCCATCGTTATGCAGAGAACAGAGGCTCCAGTTTTAAAATTTATCTGCTTTTTTTCCACCAGTGACAACCAGAACAAGCAGACCATGCCATAAAGCTCCTCCGTGCCCTCTTCCAAATTCTGCTGCAGCACAAATGCCAGTAAAAATAACAATTTTCTGCTGGGCTGCGTGGAGCAATGTTCCCCTGGAAGCAATGTCGAGGCTCTGGCTGCCCACAGGCACAGCCCCGAGCCATGGATGCTGCATGTGCTGCATACAAAATTTTCCTGAAGTTTGGATTTGGAAAATGAAACAAACACGTTTTAAAGAATCCTCACTAAACGAAATCACATTTTTGAAAGTGTGTGGGTTTGGGGGGTTTGTGCAACGATAATGACAACAATAATAGTAATAATTTCATTTGGAGCAGCATATCAGAGGATTTAATTTAGGAAAGCAGCCTGTGATAAATGGGAAAGCTACAGGGAGCACTTAGAGATACCAAACAAATGACCAAGAGATAAGGAGGACAGGGATCTGCTCACCCAGGATGTGTGCAGAGGACCCAATGCCTTTTAATGCTCTGCCCATAACTAGTGGTGGGAAAAGCTAAACACATTCAGACCTTTAATTACCTAACTGTTCTCTTGGATTGGGCAGGCAGCAAGCAAGAGGTGGTGTTAGTGCTGCAGCAGATGAGATCTGCAGATCCCAGCTCACGTCTGATTACGGGCTCAAATCTGTGGGTGCAAAATTAAAGGCTGAATTCCAACCAGCCTTTAAAAGTTGCCTTTCAAGTGGTGAAACAAGAGCCTCCACCCATTCCCCAGCTGCCTGTGATTTATCTGGGCTGAAAGCTTGCCCAGCATCATTGGCAGGTAAAGAGGCCCTCAAGCCTGGTATTCGGGGCTAGAGAGAGTTAAGGGTACTTTTCCACGTAAAGTGGGTTTGGGAAAGGAATGCCTTGAATTTTGATGATATTGGCCTGGTTCTCAGCTCTGGGGCGGTAATGCAAAGCAGCACTACTGCATTCCATTTGCCGTGCTGAGGAGCAAGTATTAACCACAAGTGAGCAGTGAAGGCAAGTGGTTAAACACCAGGGCTGCCCTGCCCATCCCTCCCCAAGGAGGATGAACAATGATACAGCAAATAACAGTCAGGCAGAAGCTGAAACATTAAAAAAAAAAAAAATTATAAAATCACTTTTTTTTCTGGCCTGGGAGGCAGACAAAAACTTTCCTTCACGTTGGATGAGCTCTGCAGGGTCATCTCCATAGCAGGTATTTTCAGTGCTCTACTCCTATCAACCAGCTTTTCCAAAACTGGGCCAGGACAATACCCACCTCTCCTAATCCTAATGCTGAGCTCCTTGCAGCTGGGAGCAGAAAGCAGGATGGCTTTGCACGACGCTCTGGGGAGGCTGGGCACAGCTGAGGGTTGGCAGAGGAGACTCAGCTTCTGGGCAGAAAGCTGTGAGGAGCTTTGCTCACTGCTCAGTCTTTCCATTCAGAGGTCCAGGCCTGAATTCGGTGCTCAGATCTTCTCTCACCCTGCAGAGAGCCACATGCTTGTTTTCCTGGGAGGGGATGACTCCAGAGGCTCCGGGATGGCAATGGTTCCTTAACTTAGCAGCTCACATTCTGTCTCTGAGCAGGGCTGGAGCTGGAGGAAGGTAGAAGCTCTCTCTAATCAACTCCAAGGCTACATCCCAGGTTTTAAAACATAAGTAAGACCTAGAGGGAAGCCTGCCCCAGTCCCACATAATATCCTTGTGACTCTCAGCAGTTCTGCTGCTCCTCTCCTCTCCTCTGCTGGCACTCACCCTGGACGAGTGCTGTCAGCTTGTTCACCACGTCAGGGGAAACCAAACCAGATCTAATTATTCATTCTGCCAAAAGGAGACGAAACATCTCTCATCCCTTTGCCAGCAGCCAGCCATGCAGCTCCAGCAGACTTCTCCCACCAGCAGCCTCCACTGCAGCAAATCCAGCTCTGCTTCATCCCTGTAACCTGGCTCCACTCCATGGGAAGGCTTCTGCCCTGTTTGTTCTCCCAAGGAGGAGGGGAGCACCTGGCAGAGGTCCCTGCAGCCATGTAGGGCACACTGTCCTTTGCAAGGTCTGCTCCATTACTGAGGACTGTCTGAGGTGCAGCTGAAAATCCCGAGGTGGCATTTGGCTCCACAGGCTTGAAACAGAACAAGAAAAGCTGAGTGCCATAGACTCAGCACAGTCAGGAATGCCTAATGTTTGGGGAGAAAAGGACTGGCCCATTCACTCCCTTCCTTGTGGAGACATCCACCTGCTCACCCCCTAAATGCTTTTCAAGCCTCTGACATCTCCAATGAAGCTCTTATATATTCATAGAACCCCAGAGTGGTTTGGATTGGGAGGGAAATTAAAGTCTATACAGTTCCAGACCCCTGCCATGGACAGTTATTTTTGTCTTCAAGTGATGAACACCAGGAGAATAGACTTTTCCCTTTTCTCTGTCTCCTGTTGACATCACCACTTCAGACAAAGGCCAAGGTCTTTTGTGAACTAGCTCCTTTTTAGAGTTTAATCCTGATGACTCTTCAGTCCTCAGGAGCTTGAGACAGTCCCTGGAAAGCCTCACCCTCAAATCCTGCATTTTGATAATATTATTCTCTTATATCAGTGCTCCTTCAGTTTTTCAGGTAGACACCTCTCCTGGGCTGCCAACAGGCTGGGAATGCATCATCAGAGGAGAGGAGAAGGCAATGACTGAGGCTGTGGGGAGAGAACCACGTCAGGACAGGAATCAGGAGGAGGAGTGGTCCCTCTGAGTCATTGCTTCCCCCTGGCAGGATGGATTTATCCCAAACCAGGCTCCAAAGACAACACTGCAGCCCAACACAACCCCACCTCCTTTTGTGCCCAAGCCCTGTGCCACATCCCTCGCTGGACCTGTGCCATGCCCACATGGTCACATCACCTTTGCTGGTAGCTCGAAGGGAAGGAGATGTCCTGGTGGCCACATTGGGGTGGCACTGAGCTGGCCCATGGCTGATGATTTCACTGTCCACTTCCTTGATATCCATTATGACTCGGATGACATTTCTCTTTTCAAATCCTAATTTTAATTACGTTTAATGACAGGTTTCTTTTTTCTCCCTGCTTTCTGCCTGGTTAGTCACGGTGAACTGGAGAGCCAAATTTCAAAATTAACTCTGGTTTCCAAATTGCCTTTCACACTTGCTGTTAATACCATTAGTCCTTTACGTTATTCCCATAGATACATGACCAGGCAAACATACACAGTCCCTGCCCTGCAGAAATTTTGGTAGAGACTTGAGATGTGACAAGGAACAAGCCCTGACGGCGCGGGGGCTGGAGCGAATGAGGTAATGAGTCTGCAGGCACGTGCACAGCTCGGTGCATTTCTGCTGAGAGATTAAATAACTTTGTTGTTGTTGTTGTTGTTTATTTAATTATTAAACTCAGAAGATTTTCTAGCAATCCTCATGGGGTCTGGAACCACGGTTTTGATTCAGGTCTATTGCTTGTGTCTAAATTAAAAATGGAAAACAGATGGTGGGTTATTAGATGGCTGCAGCAGAAGCCGACAATCTGTTCTGTCCCCGCGTCGGCAGGGGAGTGAGTGCTACAATATGGGGAATCCATCCCTAGCTGTGTGTCACAGGTGTTGATCCAGTGTCTCTGCACAGATAGGAAGCAGCCAGACTTACGTCCTCCAGCCAGACTGGTTCTGAAGGTTACTTACAAAGGAAAAGGAGATCAGAGGGTTGAGTTCATGTCCATCCTGAAGCTGCACCAAACCTAAAACCCCTCATTGCAGCCAGAATCAAAATCTGCTTTGTCTGTAGGAAATGGAAGCTGAGATATTTAATGTTTAAAAACCCCAATATATTAAAATGCTATCAAATCCCCTGTTTTGTTGTAACTGTGTTATCAACAGAACCAAAGAGAAGGCCGGTGATAAAAGATGTAGGCTGAATTAAGAAATCATTCTTTCAAGGAGCAACAAATAAATCAGGTTAACACCCAGGGAAGGGCAGTATTGGACAGTGCTTGTGAGAAGAGATGGATACAGCTCAGGTGTTCTTCTGCAGTGAAGGACAAGGAAAGGCTGAACTACAAGGTTTTTTTACATGGATATGCAGGATCTCCTTAAAGAGCTTAGGGAACAAAGTATTGTGCCAAAATGATTTGTGAAATCATCCAGGTCACAGAAAATCAATATTGGACACTTCTGTTAAATACATATTGTACACACAACTCACCTTGGCAGCGTTCATGCCTCGGGCTCCCTTTCAGACCATTCACTCTTTTTGCAGTCTCCATAGCCCAACTTCTCGTGTTGAGCTTTTGACAAGTGCTTTAGATGTGACATAAATCCCTATCCAGCACTGTATGGACAGCAGTCCTTTAGGAAACCTCCCCCAACCTCCCCCAGCCAGGCAGGAACATTTCCTGGGCCGAGCAGACACAACTGCAAACCCTCAGGAGGACGTTGTCCATTTGGGTTTATTTAGCAGAAACCTTTGGAACAAGGGAAAGGAATTACGATGCTGGCAAGGGTCTGGTAAGACCAAAGTTCAGAATTCATCTCTGCCGCATTGAGACACTGCACAAGGCATTTAATTCTGCTTTTCAGGTCTTCTCTGTAAAAGAGGAGCAGTGGGATTCTTCCTCCCAAGTGGAAGGAGATGCAACAGCCAGATCATCACCACGTGGCAGATGCTGCACAAATGGGGACAACGATTGCTACAGAGAAATGCTTTAAGGCATAAAGTCCAAAGACAAGAGGTTGAAGTCCTTCAAAGCTTTCTTAGCAAATGAAGGCTGAAATACACTTAAGGCTTGAGGAAATGTAATGCAATATTTTCTAGAACTGTTTGTAGAGAGGGGTAGGATGGTTTCTCACCCATTGCCCTCATCAGGGTAGAGGCTGCACTGTGGATGCTGCAGAGCAGCAAAAGCTGCACATCTCTGTTCACTGCAGTGTGGAATTAAAAGACATTTCTTGCACTTCAGGAATCGTGAACTTCAGCAGGCACTCCCTGCACTCTCAGCCTGCTGAATACCTGCCAAAAAAAGAAGCCTGTCATTTCTGTAACAGCATGCATCTTTTGTTTGCCATGGTATTTTTCAGGGGGAACATTGAATCTGCTTTAGTAAAAAATTAACATCTGGAGATTCTCAGCTTTGAAAGAGCAGGTGATGTGTTTGGCAAAGGACAAATCCATGACAAAGAATTTAATAAAAGAGGGAGACAGGATAGCTCATGGGACCATTACTTTAAACTTCCAACTGCAGTGTGAAATGATGCTTACCCATAGTAAACGGTGGAGTACTGCTAAATGTTAATATCCTCTGCATCACACCACTGTTCTCCTATTTACATATATATTAAAATGACCATGACTTTCCTGTTTGTGCTTCCTTGCTGGAAACATGCTGGGGAAACAAGATTATTAACGGAAAATTCATAAAACCAAGGAATCACATGGAAATGTTGGAGGGCATCTTTAAAATATGAATTCCTGACTCACAACCATTCCCATTTTGCCAGGAAATCCGCTCCCAAGAGTTGCCTTTGTGACCAGTGCTGGGTGTTCACACAAATACACATGATATATCCACAGTGATCCATTGCCTGGCAGCACACAGGAGCCTGCAGGAAAGGGGAGTTTGAAAGTGCAAGAAAGATTGCTATAATAAACAAACAGCCAGCCAATCTAGGGATTTCTTTTCCGTAATGTATTCTTGCAAAAGTTATGACATATTTCATTTGCCTGTGGATAACATACACAGCAAATGAAAATTTCAGTTTTGAATTTCTGTTTTGTACTCGCTCTGGACAACTAAGTACCTTGGCCTTTTTAGCCACAGATTGTCTGGGACAACCCAAGAATCAGATCAGGCTCTTCCATCCCAAATACAAACAACTCCTTGTACACTACAATGCAATAAAAGTCTTTTTACCACTCCTTTTGCAGCTTTTTTCTCCTTTCAAAGGTTAGACTGGAGCAAAGCTTGTGTATTTAGGAGCCTTGAAAGCACCTGGGAGCTTAGGACGTGCAATAAAGATTGTTTAAGACCCATGGACCAAATTCATCCTGGCAGCTCCTGCCACAAGTCAGGAGATTTCCTTGGTGGACCTGTTTGGCTCCGGGTGCCTGCAGCCACTGCCACGTGCTGAAATGTGTCAAATCCACTCACACTCACCCATTTCCCATGGGATCTTCCAACAGGACAATGGTCCAGTGGCCACCCTGCAAAGAAGCTGCTCATTTTTAGGGGCCATCACAGCAGAATCACACTCTTCCTGTTTGAAGGACAGGTGAAAGCAAGGAAGTCAAAGTCAAGACTTTCCTCGTCGAAGGAAAAGGTGAGAACTACATTTTCTCTCTCCCCTTTAACTGGTTTAAGGGACGAACAAATTAAATTGGGCTGCAAAATTGCTCCTAAGCCTTGGAGACCATAGGGAAAGAGAAGGAACATGTCCTGTCATCTGAAAAACCAAATTAAGCGAAATGCTAAAACCACAAGGTTTGTTTACTACAGGAAGCACTTACGTTTCCAGACCTGAGAGCAGTTTCTTCACAGCCCTGATTAAAATTACTCATGAAAACATTACACAGAATTAACTTCATTTCATACGGTGAACAATTATGCAGCTTGGGTGGAGTGGAAAATATCCAGCGTGTTATTAGCTGTGTTTAGCAGAGGCATGTGGTAAAATGTCTCCATTTTCCTGCTTAGAGCTGTGTGCCAATGTAGACTTTTACCAAGAAAAGCAAAGGTGAGCGGGGATGGATAGGAGCTGGAAAAGCTCAGGCTTTAAAACAGCAACACGGGAATGAACAGCACCAAAGCAAAGAGTTTTTCAAAGACAGGTTTTGCTCCTTGTTTCTCCTGTAAACCCATTTCAGAACCAAACCAGATAGAGAAAACAGGCTGTGCAGTGCATGATGTGAACAGTTTATTACAGGACAAACAGCTCTTTTTTCACAAACTCTCTTGGATGTTACAGAGCTGGGACAGGGTTTAGATGAACCCTTCTGTCCTCAGCTCCTGCCTGTGCCATGATGTACTCGCATGTGTCAACCACATTTGAAAGAAAAAAATGTTTTTTGACTTTGATTAAGCTGATTAATGTGTCCTCCCCTAGCACCTTTTCTGTGCTTAGCAAAGTCACAGGATGAGATTCCTCACGATGCCTTTTAGTGGTGCTAAAGAAAGCTTGACAGGCAGCTCATTTGGGAAAGAGAAACATAGAAAATAGATTCAGTGCAAACTCAGCCATGACTGGGACCTGACTGTTCTGGTGCTGCTTGTTTTAGTAGCACAGCTTGGACTAGGGCACTATTTTTTCAAGTAACTCTTGAAATAGGGCACTATTTTTCTAATCCAGAGTGGGTTAACACTTCACCTAAGGCACAAAGGCTTATTGTCATAAATCCATCACAAAATTACAGCAATTATAAATGAGAAATGCACTTCAAGAAAATGAACTTAGTTTAGGGGAGGGAGGGGGAATATTTACTAGGGCACGCAGCTGAAAAAACCTCATGCTGACAAAGCATGTTAAAGATTTCATGTAGAACTCTTATCATAGCCAGCTCATGTTTGCACAGCCTTTCAGTCAAGTGGGTTTTACTAAAGGATATTTGAACAAGAAAAGAACCCTTGAATCAGGCAGACACCACGGATGAAAGACTCACAATTTTGACAAAGCTCACACACACAAGCTTAAAACAAAAACATGAAACTCCTCCAGCTTTATAGCCAACTTTATTCCTTTCATAGCACTGGCTTTCAAATACTTTGTGAAAAAATGTTGTCATAACAATAAAGCGTGAATAGGCAAATCCATGTATTCCCAGTTGTTGTCCCAAGCAAACAAGAAAAACATTTCACACTTCACAATTAATACAATGTCCCTTTGTCCCAACACATGAAAGAGCTATTTAAAACAAATAAATGAAGAGATAGCTACATTTTCATGGAAGCCTGGAATTTTTAAAAACATTCAATGTATTTTCACATTTTGTTTTGCAATTGAATCCTTTCCACCAGCTCCAACCACACAATACCATCAGAAAATGCCAGAGGAGCTATAGAAGGGCAATATGTTGCGTGCTGCAGTTGCCTGTCATCAACTGAGAATATATTAAGGTAATTGAAAACCCTGCTAGGAAACCCTGGGGCCTCTGCCCTCGAGTGGTGAAGACCAGTGCCAATGCATTGACTGAAATAAAGGCCAGAATTTGCCCCAGGATGTCAATCTGTAAATAGTTATTGATATATGGCTTTACTGACAAACTGGTTCAGACAGGAATCTCTTCAGTCTCTCCCAGCTGGGCATTCCTGGTGTATCCCCCACCACAGCATCACCCTAAGCAACACTTTAAAAGGTAGTTTATGACTTCAGCTCGGTCTTTGGAAGACCAAGGCCCACATGGTGACTGACATCCCTGAAATGCTTCCAGCATTTCAGGCTGCGACCACCTGAGATGCCACCTTCTGTGGTACTGAAAACTGAACAAAGGAGATGGGAGCTGCAGTGGCTGAGGCTGGGGATGCCCAAAATCTCTGCTGCAATCTCTGCTCTTGGCTGAACACAGAGATGGGCTCATCCCTGTGGGACTGGTGTGGGTTTTCCCTGGGCACAACCACGGGAATGCAGACCAAGAGCCCCTTGTCTGAGGGAGGGCAGGGTGGTGGTGGGGATAGAAGTGGTCATGGTGGTGGTGGTGGTGGTGGTGAATACCCTGGAAAAATGCAGCTCCTCTGTCCCAGGAGCAGCTGAAAACCTGTCAGGCAACAGTTTGGAAAGCTGAAGATCCCAGTGCCAACAAGGACAGACAGAGCTTGACTGGTTTCACAGGAGTTAGGCTTTTCTTCTTTCCACAGACATTTAAATACAAGTTTTAGTGTTCCATTAATAAACACACACTGTTCTTTTGTTACTACTCTGTAGCTCAGCCAAACATTGGAAGGTGGATTAAAAGAAGGGGATTCTGCATTTTTCTCCTACCTCTCCCTTTATTTTGTGTCTTTGCAAAGCCAATAGCATTTTATACACAGTCACAGTGAAGCTCACCTGAGTCACAACCAGTGCAGCCAGCTCTGTGTATAGAGCACATCTCAATGCAGAATGTGTGCATTTCTCTGAATGCTGTGTTGTTTCCTGATTTTTAACATTTTAAGTACTCAGATTTTCTTCCTAAGCTCACTCAGAATTTTGCAATAAAGATGATCTATGAGTACTGAGAAAAAAAAGGCTGCTTGATTTACTCATGTTCTCATTATCTGCCCCTGTGGTCCTTACTTTTATGCTCTACTTTCATGCTTTATGCTGCCCAAAGTAGCCAAAAGTCACTATTGTGAAACTACACAAGCAGGCAAAGATCAATATTGATACAAGTTTAGCCTGTACCAATTCTTCATTTCTCATCCATTATTTGCTTGCCTGATGCAACCATTTTCTTCCTGGGATATTACTCTTACTTTCCTGTGTGGTTAAAGGCACATTAAGTCCTACAAGGATCCAGACTTTTCTCCTTGATCCAACATTACGTAACATAACATAACATTTAAGATAACTTAAGATTGCCCAGAGAAGCTGTGGCTTCCCCATCCCTGGAAGTGTCCAAGGACGGGGCTGGGAGCAACCTGGAATAGTGGAAGATGTTCCCTGCCCATGGGGAGAAGGATGGAACAAGGTGACCTTTAAAAGGTCCCTTCTAACCCAAACCATCCTGTGATTCCACGATAACATTATAAACCCCATGGAGCAGCAGAGCTACAGCTTTTGGGGCCATGAGACTTCATTATTATTCAACACATATTTCCGCCCCCCACACCAATTCCAAACACCGCTCCGCTTTCTTACAGCATTCAGCTTTCCAGAGCTGGCTTAGGGGACTGACATTTGCACGGGGAGAAAGCATAAGGTGAATTTTGAGTCTAGAACTCAGGGTCTGAGCCAGGGGGCTCTGCAGGAGGCAAAGCAAAGGTGGAATGGCTGTGGAAGCACAGGAGGATCCAGATGGAGGAGTTCAGCGCTAACATCGCTGTGGCTGGGGTGAGCTGGCACTTTCTGCCCCGCCTGAGTCAGGTCTAAGGGCTTTTCTGTTCCTCCTATTTGAGACAGAAAGAGCATGAATTGCCAATTCTCTCCTCCTGCCCCTCAAGGAGCTGTTTATAGGATTACAGGCTCTTCCTCCAGACCCACTATCAGGCCCTCCTGCCCAGGCTGAAGCCTCTATGTGTTAATTAAGCCTCAGCCCGGGTGATGTGGAGCAGGCAGAGCCCCAGCACCCCACAGCCCAGCCCCCATATGGACAGCAGTGAAAGCCCAGCGCTCAATGAAGACGCTGGGAGTTCTTAAGACATCTTTTGAAAGAGATTAAACAGACCCACATTGGATTAGAAAGATGATGCCTGACACATTTAGTTTCCGTTACCTTTTGTGTACCCGCTCGGTGCACAGACCTGTACCAAACACTGCATTATAATGCAGATTTCCCCCAATCTCTCTGGGATTTCACAGAATCCGTAAGACCTTCACAGCAGGAAGCTCCATTCTTGCTCTCCCTGCACATATCCTGCGTAAGCTGTGCCTAAGGGCCATCTAGAGGATGCTGAGCTACCAGAAAGCGAAGGGGTCAGGGGTTTCTGGTGAGAAAAAGAACTTTAATCTCGGGTGCCAGAAAGTGGGAGTGAGCAAAAGCACCTCAGCATTCCTCAGTTTTCCCTGTTCCTCCATCTGCTGAAGTATGTTGTGGAGTAAAATAGGAAAATTCCCAGGCTGGGTTGCGTGATTAGGAGAAGTTATTTGTTGCCAGAGGAATCACTTCATCTAAAAGTGACAAAGAATAGATAAGACTGAGCAAAATAACCCAATAAAATACCGCTATGAAGTTCCCTTCAGCGAAAATATTTTAATATACTTCTTTTCTGCAGTGCAAGGAAAAGAAGGCTCTGGTGATATTTCCAAGAGAAATATGTATTTAATAGCCTCATGTACTTCCTTGAAGGAAACCGCTCAAAAATCTGAACCCTCTCTTTTAAAAACGGGGCCGGGGGAAGAAATAATCACGCAAACCATTTATCTCACATGTGCTGCAGAGAAGGAACAATTTCTGCCCTCAGCTCATGACCACAGAGTTATTTTGAGGGAGGTCTGCTATTCAAGCCATGCCGTTCTCTTATTTTTACTGGCACCGGGGAGGCAGGAGGCTGTGTGTGGAAGGGAAAGGCTTCTCTGCCTCGGCTGGAAGTGCCAGCGCTGCGGCTCGGCCGGGAGAGGAGACACGGCCGCCACGCAGGCTCCAGGCCCCCACCCAGCCAGGCTGACATCCAGCCCTGGCCCAAGGAGCTGATCAAACTCCATTTTCTTCAACCAATACATGAAAAAAAAAAAAAAAAAAGAAAAAATTAAAAGCCAACCGGCTGACTAAATCCAAGCTTAACCCTCAGCACCTCCAAATTGTCTCCCCCAAGCCCCCTGCCCAGATGCTCCTTAGCTTTGCTGCTGAACGTGCCAAAGCAAACAGGCAACAGGGAGCTTTCAGGGCCCTCCCCACCAGCGTTGCGTAATGCAAACAGAAACAGGTCTTTCTACACACCTAAAAATCTTGCTTTTCAGACTTTCTACTATTCTTTCTTGCCCTTGATTCGGTTTCACGCTCCAAGAGACGCTGGCAGGCAGAAATGTTAGTTTAGCTGTCATACCCTGCAGGAAAAAAACAAAAAAAAAAAGAGGCAGAGTGGTTCGTTTTCTCTACTCAAGACACAGAGACTTTGCCACAGACAAAGCTTTAAAAATAAAGGAGTGGGCAAAGCTTTATTCGTGTATTCATCTTTATACACTACCATTAATTGAATTCAATGTGAAGTAGAGAAATTCATTTTTTAGCGCAAACCCTTCAAAGCCTGGGCAAAATCTAACAGGGCAAAACAATCCCAGATTTCAGTAGGTTTGTAAGGGACACTCATTGCATCTTCATTTGTTGATCCTATTCCTTCTGTACGCCTTCATACACCCATTCTGTATTCCTCCTTGGCTACTTGGCTTTAGAGGTTCTTGGTCCACTGAAACCTCAAATGAAACAAACAAAACGTAGGTGTAGTCTACAAGACAAATATAAATCTCTTAGATAAGGCGGGGTTTGCATGCTGAGAAACAAAACATGCCGTGTCTCATACTTCTTGGCTCCCTTTAATGGGTTGCTAATAAAATATAAAAAGATGGGAGGTAGAGAATGGAAGGTATTTCTGCCGAGCCAAAGAGGGACCAGAGGTCAGAAGACATCTATTCCTGTATCTGTAACCTCATGATCACCACCATTCCTGGAAGGAGATTTGGCACTGCTGTTGGTTGTACTGCCTCCCCATGCCCTCATAAAGTTCATGAAGTTTCCTTGATGAAAAAGCATCATGCATTCACTTTATAATTGATACTAATATAGGGCCTGTGTAAAGATTTTCCTTTGATGTGTGTTTTTTTCTGGGTGACTGGTCTTTGTGAATAACTCTTGAGCAACGCTGCCCTCCAAATACGGATTTTGGTTTTTAGGCTATAGTACATTGCAAATTAACCCAGTGGAATTCACAAGGGGCTTACAGGAGGTGTCAAAAGCAGAGCTATTGTATCTGGGTTGATTTATGACCATCTTTAAGGTTCCACCTTGGCTACTCTTTGTTCAGAGAAACCTGCTGTAGCGAGGAATTAGACAAGGATGTGAGCAGAAACCAAAAAAACAAGAGTTGAGACCTAAACTTATTTGATACATTTTGCCCCACACAAAACCAAATAACAATATGTTCATATGTGGAGGCTCCTTTTACTTGCAATTGCTGTGCAGGCACAGCAACATCATCTGGGACTGACAGTGAGTAGAAAGCTTTTGAGGCTAACAAATCTTGCACTGAGCAGATACTGCCAAAACATCCAAGTATTAGTATTTCATCCCCTCGAAGTGCTCAGTAGGATGGACAAATTATCCATATGAACACAGCACCTGAACCATAAGTCACTTTTTCCATCAACATCCACAAGACCTTTCCAAGAGAAATCAAAATAATCATCCACCTGTGACCCGCATGAAGGACCACTTGGCAAACCAGGAACGGAGGATAGAGGACTCAGTGAGTCTGTGAAATTCCCTGTGAAATTCAACAACACCACATCTCCCTTCCTACACTTAATTGAATCAGGGAAACTTTGTTTTGCATAAGAGGTTTCATACTGACTCCCTAGGGGAGACTCCGTGTTCCTGAGCCCACACTCCAGGGCACCGTGGAGCTGTGCCAGGAGAGAGCAGAAGAGAGAGGGGAAAATGAACAATGTCTTCCTGGGACAAGGGCCAAGATTTATTTCTTAGCCTGGCCAAAAGGCAGGAAGAAAACTCGCTGTTACCCAAGTGGGCAGTTCTGTGGGGACAAGGGGCTTCTGCCTGTGGAGGGGAACAAACCAGGCTGCAAACAGTGTGCAACACAAATTTCAATTTACCTGCTCGGTGATGCACATAAGTACTGGTCAGTTCACAGAGTTTACAATTTTCTCTTAAGAAAAACACAGTGACATCCACCTGAACCCTATTTTAATCCAAGCAACATAGTGGGAGAACAAAGGGTACCTTCATGGTCCAAGTGGTGGGCAAACTCTCCCAGATCAATGGTTCAAGGAAGAATTTAATTCCCATTCTCTATTTATAACCCCAAAGAAGGCACCTACAGGAGCTCAAACTGGAGGGAAATGTTGCACTATCCATGCATCTTTAAGGCACATTTGTTTATTGCCAAGCTGTTCCTTTAAGGCACCATGGATGAAAGAAATACAAAGAAAGCTTTAGTCCAAATGGACTCTCGAGTTCACAGAATATGTCATATGTACATTACTATTTTAAGGTTTTTTTTTTCTTAAATAAATTGCCCTGTGGGAAAAGCTGGCTGCAAGTCAACACCACAGAAACCTAATTTTAACTGCAATGAATACAACTATTTACAAGGCCCCCTTTCTGCAAAGGAAAAGCCCTGCCATTGCTGGCAGTTTTGATGTGATATGAACACATATTTCTGAGACATTCAGATGGACTGGCTTAACAAAATACAGTGGTTTTACTTATGCATCTTTAATGTTCGAACTGTTCTTGGCAGCTCCCAGTCAGAAGCACTGTCATTCAAAAGAAGAGAATGACAGACATTAATATGGAAACATTCAAGCTCTTAACTGAGCCGGAACAGTAATTATGCCATCCAACTTTATATTGAAGAGTATTGACCTCGGTGTCCATGAGCAGAAAAGATCCAAAAGACAAGAGATATAAAGAGGTGTTTAGTAAAAGAGGAGTTTTCAGAGCCCTGCAGAGCATCAGAACCCTTGTTTGAAACTAAAAATATCATTTCAGGGGCTACCAGGGGATTCATGGCATGACACAACAGTGAATCAAGTCTTTACTACAGGAAACACTAAAGCTCTGAAAACACTGTGCTGACACATCAAGGAAACAGCCATCGAGAGGGGAATTCAGCGTTGCACAACCTACACCACGCTCTCCCCAAACATAAATAAATTACAGGAACATATGCTCCCTACGCCGCTCCCAGATGCTGGGAGTGCACAGACCAATAGTGAGGAGCAACGCTAGCAGGGAAAATCTGTCCTGAAACACCACATTCAGGGAGCTTGGAGGGGGAGCAGCTTTTAATGAAACAGCTAGGACGGTTTGAGAGACGCCGACAGCAACAGGGAGTGCTGGAGCTGACGTCTCCAAATCTTCCCAGCCACGGGTAGAAGGAAGGGCCGTAGCCCCTTGCAGACAATGAAACTGCTTTATTACACCCATAAAAGCGTGCAAGTTTTTTTTTCTGAGACAATAAACAGATGGTTGTCCGATGCTCAGAGGCAAATGGGATCAGGTTCTTTCGTGCAGACATTGGATGCTGATGGTATGATAAATTATGATGTGTTTGTAGGAGGGTTTGGCCAGCCGGGGTTGTATCCCAGTGGAGGAGAACCTCCTGCAGCATCTGAGTGTCCATCACACTCTCCTTCTCAAGAGGAGGAGGGAGGAGAAGGGGCAGGGGCATCCAACAGGCGAAATTAGCAAGGAGAAAATATCCAAAAAACCACCAGAAAGATAATTTAAATTTGACTTTGATCACCTTTCTGAAGATGATCTCCACTACACTTGCCTGTTCACACAGTCCAGTGAGGTGATCTCTCACCTTACCCCTGCAATCCAGCCCTGAATGACAGCTAGTGGGTTTTTTTTTAGCTAGTGCCAGGGGAGAAAAAAAGGCTTTCCACCAGCCTGAATTGGGCATTTGAGAACATCCTGCTACATTTGTGGCCTTAGTGACCGACAGCCACCTTACAAACCATGAGGATGAACCCACAAGGGTGAACCAAGTGGAATTTTCCCTCTGCGTGTGCATATGCTGCTGCATATGTGTGTGCACTTACCCTGATGCAACAGAAATCTCTGTCAGGATCTGAATTATATTTCCAAGTTGCAGTGCACATTAATTTGTCAGGGTTTGGAAGCAGGCACTCGTCTTGTCTAGACCAGACTATCGTAACTCTCTGACAAATGGCATTTTTTCCAGCTGCTTAAACAGCCTTCACAAAAGTCCTGTCTCCTCGTGCTTTCCTCCCTCCGAGAGAAACTTGAAAACACTTCTGTCTCTCCCCATTTTCTTCACTTTTAATCTTTTAATTTACAGACAGCCACTTGAAATTGCCACGCTAGCCTATGTGTACAAGAAAATCACCAGGAGCCCTAATACTGAATATCTTTGTGCCTGGGCTTAACCTGCAGCACAGAAACAGCAGCAGTTCCCTGAAGGACACTATTCATGCATTTAACACGATTAAGGATTTCCAGGATTGCAGTCTGAAGATGCAGCTTGTGCATAGGCTTTTTTTTTTTTTTATCCACACACCCAAAAGAAACTCGGGAACTGCTGCTCAGAGAGGCTGTAGCAGAGCTGTTGTGGCACAGCAAGGCTGGGTGAGAAGAATCACAGAATCATAGAAGGGACAGAATCATGACTGAGCCTTACTTGAGCTGACCTAAAATTTTTGGGAGCCCCAGCCACGCCATGGTACAAGTTATCACTTTTTGGATCTACTCAGCTATGCCTACTCTTTGCCAGTTCCCTGGAGAGTTGGTGGCATCCTCCAGGCAAGGCATTTCCAAGGCATCCTGGGCAGGGTTTGGGTGCAGGATGTGAGCAGAAGTCAATTTTCATGTCTGGAAGTCTCTGGAAAGGTTTCAAGTCACTGCCATTTTTTTCCCCAGACTGTCCTATCTAGGCAACCTCTAGAGAGTTTGAATAATTTCCTCACCATTTACTAATTCAAATGCATTCTTTACCTTGATGTGCAGCCCCCGTGAAGTCTTCTCTGAATTCCTAATTTCCTTTGAAGACATATCTCTATAATCAGCCTAAAAAGTTTCCTGACTCCTCCATGAGATGACAAAGTTTTTAAATCATGATTTCTGTCTGAGATCTCCATTGTAGCAAAGCTGGAAGGGAAAAGTCTTTGCAAACACCCCGGGAGCTTCCCATACCATAGGAATGCAGTCACCTTTTTATTTTCATTAGAAAAACCCTGCCAGAGACAAACAAAACAGAGATTCATCTTCTAGTAGGTGTCTAAAACAAGTACAAAACAAATCCAGGCAGAAAATGGGATGAAGAGAAAGAAACAACATAACATTTTGAGAATTTGAATTTTCAGGGCAGGTAGCATTACTGCCTTTTGATGGAAAAATCAGGTTTATTTGTCTCAACAATGATTGTACTCAACAATGCCACAGCAGTTTTTCACAAAAGTTTTTCCCAAAAATCCCAGTTCTTAACATGGTTTGGATTTGACCTGATTTGTTAATCAAATAATTCTTTCTTTCTGGCAAAGAGCAGAAGCTGCAGGAGGTGGAGAGGAGCAGTATTTTTAAGGAATGGGCATCTTGCATAAAACCCTGCTAAAGCACCATCAAAGTTGTAATGCTGGGCGGAGCATCATAAAATGGTTTGTTTGGAAGGGGCTTTAAAGATCACCCATTTTTCCTGGGGATGGAAGGGCACAAACCCCGTGTCAGAGGCAGCTGTGTACCTGCTTTTCCTGCTGCTGGAAAGCACCGCTCTCCAGGAGAGGAAAGATCCTGCAGATGTTCACAGATGGATGTGCACATGAAAAAAAAAAAGATAAACCAAACAAAAAAAAAGGGTGCTTTAACACCTGCTTGTCTGTGCCGGTTTCCTTTTTTTCTTGGCTCCTCTGGCCTGCTTTTGGACACTTCCATTCTCCTCCGGGTGCCTGGATCCCTTGGCTCGCATCCCGAGGTAGGCAGCGCGGCTGCTTTCTGGGGAGGAGGACGGTAATTGGGGGAGATCCCGCTTTTGATGTGCAGGGCAATTAAATCCTCCGTGAATAGGGGAGAGAACGAGGCATTCGGTGTCACTTGAAAGCAGGGACGTGTGGTGCCATTCCTAGGCACCAGTGTGAAATACAGAGGGGCAGAAGGGCAGCCCCGAGCCCTTTATGCGGCAGCCAGAGCCGCCCGCAGATGCCCCGGCACAACAGCCCCGTTCGGGGGGGAGGCTGCACGGCAGGTCATGGGAAAAACCCGGTGCTGCTGATTAAGTTTGCAAATACTGTATCTGCGGGGATCCAGGGACGCGGCTGTACCAGATGAAAAGTCCCAACCGGGATCCGGGCAGTTCTGCGTGGCCACCAGGTCTGATTAAAGTATTATTTATATCCAGCAGCTCTCTTACTCCTTTGCACACAGTATTCAATTACCATTCCGACAGGTTTTGGCTTACTTTTAAAGCAGCAGTTAAGAATATACCCTGAAACAATGTGTTCAATTAACTAAAAGAACACGTTCTCTCTAATATTCACACTTTTTTGAATCCAGTCTAAACATTGCCAAGAAGAAAACAAACTACCTGGGATTCTTCCCACCTTCAAAAGACCTACTGCAAAGGATTAGGGGAGTGTTAGCAAATCCTGACGCTTTCTTAAATGCCACTGAAGTTTACAGGATGGTGTTTAAAGAAGATGTAGGGGCAACTTCCACATTAAACAGCAAGGAAAATGGTGGGGGGGGAGGGAAATGCAGAGGATTGTTAGTCGGTTTCCACAACTCAGTATTTGAAGTTACTTCTCAAGCCCATGTGTGATGTGGCATCACAGGGCAGATGAGGTCTTATGTAGGAAGTTATAATATGAAAGTCAGGATTATGCTACCTACAAAGAGGCCAAAGTCAGGCTTAGGGCAAGCACAGTCTTTGGGAGGAAAAGTAGGACAGGTGAGGAGACCTGATTTTGGCTTTTCTGATTCGAGTCTGATCTAAAAAAAAAAGAAATAAAAAGCAAAACAAAAGATATTTTAAGTGTCTGACCGATTTAGGAGTGCAAATCCCATTCATTTCCAGCCACTGCCTGCTTTCCCAAATCCTGCTCTGAACCGTGAGCACTGCAGGCATATGAACGTGTCTCAGTGTAAGATCAGATTCACAGTCAGACCCACACAGTCCCAGCTACCCAGGTATACAAAGTGAAGTCAGTTTGCACTCCACGCCGTGAGACACACGATGTTGTAGCTCTCCTTCCTAAAACACTTCTCCAACACAGTCACTGCACAACTTGTTAACTCCTTTTTTTTTTTTTTTAAAGCTGACTCCATCTGCATTGTTGGCTTTAAAAAAGCACCCGAATCTGTTTACAGTTCACGCCAGAAAACCAGGCTGTGACTGTCACCTCACTGCAGTGAGAGCATCCTCATGGGGCAGGAAGAGAGGACACTCAGTTCCATAAAAAACACCTCTGGGAATCAGCTCCGCAGCCTCCTAACTGTTCAGAAACTCATTAAGGTCATTTAAAATGGGTGCCTGTGGGACAGGAGAGCTGTGAAGGGTGAGGGAAGCAGAGCTGCGAGGTGGCAGAGAACACAGGTCCAGCCCATCCTGCTCTCCCAGAGCAGAGCTGCTCTTTGAGGGTCCATCGAAACCTGGGGCAGCTCCGAGGGGAGAGTCACAGGTGCCAAACTCCTGAGGTGGCTTTAAGCCAACACCAAGCCAAGCTGCTTATAGAGAAAGGGCCAATTCACTTAGCAGGAAAAAAAAAAAGTATTTGTTCAATTCTGTAAGGATTGCAGAGTTTGGGCTTTTAAAGGTACATTAGCACTCTTACAGGAGCAAGTGTTTACTTTTCCTGTCCACCTCATTTTCGCCATTATTGAAGATCCCCAGAGTCTTATCTAGATCCCAGTGGGTTTATACATTAACTCTCAGAATTCCATTTTAAGGCAGAGTTTTGAGAAGCCTCTCCACTCCTTATATAACCAGACCCAGGGCCTTGAAAAAATGCAAGTGTAACTGTGTGAAAAAACATTGCTTCACAAAGACAACTTATTCCTGCTTCCTGACCTATGAATTAGAATAAAATCCCATGTTGCATTTTGCTACAATAAACCACAATTCTCTATAACCTCTTGGGAAAATGTTCCCTTTCTGTGAAGTGTTGCTTTTCTAATGCAGCCCAGGATTTTTCAGTCAAAAGCAACCCAGTACTACTGTCCAAAGCAGTTCCAATGCAAACTTTATGCTATGACTGTCATTCAGAAGCAGCACAACCTAAATTAAAATCACTGCAATCAGACTGCTCGCTTCATATGCTGTTGCATACCAGAAATGTAGCATTCAATAATTTCATGTATGTACCACGATATTGAAGTAAAGCACATTGTCCATGAGAACAGTGCCTGGAAAAATCACTGCAAATCCAGTATTTGGTAACATATTCTCCCCATTTCATATTTCCTTCCTTCCTTTAAGTCATTCACAAGCAGTTCAATATTCAATAAACAGGAAATACAGATTACAAAACCAACTTGTTATTCTGCATAGCATTTTATCCATCAATCTGTTTAAAAACAGCAGAAAAGTAATTCTTTATGACCTCGTTTTCTACATCCAAAGTGACAGGCTTGTTGGCCTGTGCCCTACAACCTACCTAAATTTTTCCTCTCAAGTATTGCCAAGGAGGTATTCATACTTTTCCAAAAGTGCACATCTCAGGCCTCTGACTGTATGGCTTCGTGCACTGGTTAAATAAAATTAGAAACCCAGCCGAAAAGAAATCAAACATGTCACAGACATCTAGACATGATATTCCATTACAGAGATTACTTGGAAATGCTATGGTTTGATGCTATGGTTTCCTTTATTTAATTTAACATTACCTCAAGAATGTTAATCATCTCACAGCAGTAAATCCCAAGGGTTTTCCAGAAAACCTGGAGCTCTTTGTTCACGCTGACTGGGATCTCCAGGGGATTAGGTGGTCTGTCCATAGAAAGGCAGTCGAGGGAGGACCATTCAAACCAGTCTGTGAAGATCATAATGCCTCATAATCCATCAGTAACACCTCGAGTGGGAATGGGTAGTGAGGATTTACCATTTAGGCTGCTTTACCTGGATAGAGGTGTTGTAGTTACTGACTCAAAGTATCACCTGAGGGCTGCAGCTGAGCCTGCCCCTCACAAGGTGCTGCACAAGCCTCTGGTAAAGCAGAGACCCTGCCCTTGAGGGAGGGGCACCACACAGAGTGGCCAAACTCCTCAGCTGCTGCTCGTGGTCAGTGCTGGCTAGAGCAGGACATCCCATTGGATTGATGGAGCAGCACATCCCACAGGACTGATGGAGCAGGACATCCCACTGCACTGATGGAGCAGGACATCCCATGGGGCTGATGGAGCAGGACATCCCATTGGATTGATGGAGCAGCACATCCCACAGGACTGATGGAGCAGGACATCCCACTGCACTGATGGAGCAGGACATCCCATGGGGCTGATGGAGCAGGACATTCCACAGGACTCCAGTGCAGGATAACTCCCCACCAGCTGAGGTACTACAGCTCATTCCACACATATTTTATCCCACAGCAAAGGCAAATTCTTAAGAATGGGTGAAACACCTCTCAGTGCAGACCATGTTGAGATGAATTGCACCGTTCCTGCAAGAGGTCAGGAGCAGAGGTGAGGCTTGTTCCCAAATCCCTGCTGACACAGGGAAATTGGATGCTGTGTTGGAGCCCTGGCTCTCCTGTGAGCCTGCGTGTATGGTCTGTGACCATGGACTTCCCTCTCACATCTGTCCCCCATCTGAGGGGTCACAGACACACAAGGATAGCAAAGGCTCTAACTATTGCATCTCATAAAGAAAACAAGTTTGGACTCAGCCATGTGGACTCAGGCTGCCAAGGAACTGGAGTTTCCCGAGTAAAAACACTTGTGCAAGCAATGGAAGCAAGAACTGAGTCTGACTTCACAGCTTACCAGGAGAGAAATAAAGAGGAGAAAAGGAAAGTAAAATTTCTTTCTGTCTCACGAGGGAAAAGCGAAAAGAAGTGGATGAGGTGCCACTGCCAGGATTAATGAGCTCTAGAACACCTAATAAAAGTGTTCAGGGACTTCTGCAATCTCAAACAGAAAGCGGCTGTAGAGAGATTTCATTCTTTTCACACATCCTACAGAAAAATCAGAAAGAAAAGAAGGGATGCTTACTTGCACTGCAGAGCAAAACACTCTGGGGCTCTGTGTTTAATCTGGAAGACAAAACAGTTTGCCAAACATGGGTGGGAGCATTTGTAGGACACAGGAACAAACTGTCTTCAACAGAAGACATTTTTAAGAGAAGGTGTGCCAGGCTGAGGGAAAAGCCTCTGCACTGCAGTGTCAGCCGGGTGACACCGGAGGAGCGAGTGCCAACAGCCACCAGTGGGAACAAAGAATGGGGAGCTGGGATGGAGCTTTGTGGGATGGACACAGATGGAGCATGAGTATCATGTTCCAGTAGAAATAGTATTTCCTAAGTCAGAGAAAGGGTATCCAGCTTACAAAAGTCTGGTGACTGCCAGAGCCATTTCATAGAATGAATCATGGACTGATTCAGGTTGGAAGGGACCTTAAAGCCCATCCAGTGCCACCCCTGCCATGGGCAGGGACACCTTCCACTGTCCCAGGCTGCTCCCAGCCCCATCCAACCTGGCCTTGGACACTTCCAGGGATCCAGGGGCAGCCACAGCTTCTCTGGGCACCCTGTGCCAGGGCCTCCCCACCCTCCCAGGGAACAATTCCATCCCAAAATCCCATCCAACCCTGCCCTCTGGCAGTGGAAGCCATTCCCTGTGTCCTGTCCCTCCATCCCTTGTCCCCAGTCCCTCTCCAGCTCTCCTGGAGCCCCTTTAGGCACTGCAAGGGGCTCTGAGGTCTCCCTGGAGCCTTCTCTTCTCCAGGTGAGCACCCCCAGCTCTCCCAGAGCAGAGGGGTTTCAGCCCAGGGACCGGGCACCTATTCCCATATCTGCACATCTCAGGGGGAGCATCCAGGCAGCCCAAGAGAGCTTCACACCGAGCAGCAGAACAATAAAACATCTTCTGCAACCAGCCAGAATCCATCAAGTGCCACAAGATGCCCGAGGAGGGAGCAGCTGCACACACGAGCCCAGGTGTTATCTGAAGGGGTTTTACAGCAAGCTCGGTAGCTGAGGGAGCTGACACCATGATGCAGAGACACCACTCTAACCTGAGGGGAGCCAGAGGGTTTGCCTGCTGGTCAAGCACGTAAGAAGCAGAAAGGAGATGTGCAAAGGGCACCACGACTGACAGGAGGACGAGTCCGGGCAGCTTTAAAAAATGCAGCCCAAGGAAAAACCTGTTTGTTGGGACGGAGCCTATTCATGCACTCACGACTCAAGGCGATGGCACTGGGGAACCAGCTGGAACGTGAGTCACAGGAGACAGGGACTGACCCACAAAAACCAGTCAAGGCTGGCCAAAAGATGGCATGAGGGGCAGGAGAGAAAAATCCAGGCCAGATGGCACAGAAGGAAGGAGCTGGAAGACACAGAGTCAGCTGCAGGTCCACGGGGAGTGGAGCTGCACCGTGGGAGCAAGGCCCGCCGAGCAAACTGGGCAGCCCAGCCCAGCCAGTTCCCCAGGACAGGATAAAAAACTAAAAAAAAAAAAAAAAAACACAAAAAAAACCAACCAAACAAACAAAAAAAAAACCTAAAAAAAAAAATCACTTTCAATCCACTTCCAAAAAGTCCCTTTACAACTCAGTTAAAGCAAGTGCATCTCCTCCTTGGCTCATAAGTTCTGGGAAATGAAAACAGCGTTGTCATGTAAAATGGACTGTGTTTATATCTACATAACTCTGGTATTTTACATACAAAAGGTCGAGAAAAACATGAGGGGTGAGAAAAACATATAGTCCACACTCCACCAATAGCAGGTGGCCACCTGACATTTCTGGGAGCACCTTTAATTGCACCTAACACATTAAAAAGGCCTCGAGCTCGCTGTGCTTCGTGGCTGGAACTCCCCTATAAAGAGGCATAAACCTCCCCAGTTTCCAGCTATTCAGCAGAAAAGAGCTACAGCACAGCTAAACTGGCTTGTGTTCATTCCTGCCGACCTCACAGGGAGAATAAATACATCGAACATCAAGAGGAGTCCAGGTATTACTCTAAGCAGGCTCTATATAATTACTAAAAATAGATGCTATGGAAAATCCCTGTGCTTTAAGCCACTGCAGCTTTGGGCCGAGTTCCAGCGGCTGTCACAGCTGACAATGTGCACGTTTGTTCAGCAGCAGCGCAGGCCACGTCGAGCTGATTGGGGACATTATAATGTATGTTTTACTAATGAATTTTGTGCTGGCCGTGCCAAATCAGCGAGTTTATTTGGGCACATTCCTGCAGATTGTACATCGACTTGGAGCAGAAAGGAAATTCTTCACTTTTCCAGCGCTGTGGAATAAAGGGGATGTGTTCTCCCAGTCGAGGAGCATATTTGGCACACTGAACGAGGGTCTTGAAGGCTTTGAGGAGGGTCTACTGCAGCATAATTAGAGTCTCTTGCATTTTGGAATGGACTTTTTGGGGGAGAAAATATTTTTTCTGTTATATTTCCTATATAATCTGGGGCAGGGAGTGGAGGGGAAGGACTGGGTAAATAATAGAAAAATCATTTTCGCTCACAAGAAAATGTGTTTGGAGCCCAGTGTTATGTCGTGTCCATCAAGGAAGCAGGAAAGAGGGTTCCTCCCACTGCTCCTGCCCATCACTGCCCTCCTCTTCCAGCTGTGGCTGTAGCAGGTGAATCCTCAGCACAGGATAAAAGGTGATTGTGTCACTAAGGCTGCATTGGGAGCTCTGTACTGGGGCTCTCCTTAAAACTGGACAATGACCCCGCTCCCTCGGCTGCTTCCCACCTTTGTCCCTTTCCAAATATGTCTCTCCCTCTCCTGGATGGCTGATGGCTGCAGCCTCGCCTTAAGCAAACCGGGGAAGCTCTCATTGCTCATCTCACCTGTGCTAGAGACAGGAAAATCCGGTAGTGCCCGGGCGAGCAGGGATGAGCAGAGCAGGTATCCGCATTCACAGCTCTGCTCCATTCCCTCCCAGGGCTCTGAGAGCTTAGCCAAGAGAGAAGACACAAGTATTATCAGGCTGGGAGAGGAGTCAGCATTTCCCAGTGAAAACTTGTCCCGTAGGCACAGTGCAAGCAGGGGAGAAAATCTCATTTCATACAATTTGTCACTCTCCTTTGATTAAGTCTTAAGTTTTCCACGTTTTCCACCCTCTGTGCTCCTCCATCCCTCTCTCCCCGCAAGCCGCCCGGCCGCCCCTCCACAATTCCCAGATTGTGCTTTAAACAACAATACCCCGTCTGAAAGGCCATTATGCAGATCCATGAATACATAATTCAAAATCGAGCTGCCGCAGCAGCCGCCCGTAACTTTTTTAACCCCACTGTGGGCCGGGTGGCGACGTTCCGCTGCGACGGGCGACGGGGGAAATATGACACACGCAGGTTTTCCCACAGCCTTTCGCCCCTTCCCCAGGCTAATCCCATTGACAGCACAATCCATCCCCGGCACAATGCAGGGATCCCCGCCGCGGGCCGGGGACTGGCCGCAGCTCAGCCACCCCGTGCCAGGGGGATCCCCTGCCACGGCTTGGATTTGGGGTTTGGCGGGGCAGGAAGAGCCTCTGTGCAAGGGATCCAAGTCTGGCTGCGGACGGCGGGGTTGGGATGTGAGAAACATCCACTTGTGGCACGGCCGTAAGCGAAACCGCGCCTGCAGGGACGTCTGCTGTGAAGTGGAACAGCGGAAAAGCCCAGCTGAATGAACATCCCCGTGCTCTGGTTCGCTTCTGCCTGCTGCCTTCCTCCTGCCTTTTTAGAGAACGCTGAGAAACAAGGCTTCGTAATCGGCGTCCACGCACCTCCAAACCAAAAGCAGCTCTTGCAGGGGTAGCTGAGTGTATTTTGTCTTCGTAACCCAGGTAGGCTGGCCCAGGGTGTCACTTGAAGTCTGGCTCTGCACACTCTGCCACCCTGTCAACTTGCCCAACAGCCCAAACGCATCCTCCGCATCTCCGTGTAGAACAGCCCCTCTAATCTAGCCCCTAAACGACAATTTCTGATTAATGCCAGCCCAGTTTAGTGTTCTCAGTGCTTTGCAGAGGTTTCCCAGGCAGCTCCATTCTCTGAAGAGCAAACAGTCACCCCCGCGGTAATTTTGGCATTTAAATTAAACCACAGAGTAGCTGTGAGGCATTTTTGCCTATTTCCAGACAACTGTAGTCAAAGCCAGTACAGCAACTCTGTGCCCTGTAAAGATCCCACACAAGAGAATGGGATAACCAACTCTTCAGCCAGTGGATTAACACACTGTGAAAAGCCCGTCTCTAAAATTCACCACAAGCATTTCTAATGATCTGTGGACGATGGGCTGATTTTTATTAAGTTTCCCACAAAGGTGAATTAGTGTCTTTCACTATGGCAACGGCAATAAAAGGATGTAGAATGAGTCCAAAAGGTCCTGGCTGCTGGGGAAATTGGTTGACATTCTGCAAGCCTATTCAACCAGGAAAGGGTTTCATTACGTGCTCTTCCCCCAGGTCGGTGGCTCCCATCACGTGTTCCCCTTCAGCCAACAGCCAGGGATGGGACAGGAAGGGCCCATCTTAGAATCTCAGTCATAGAACTGGAGAATAATTGAGGTGGGAAGGGAGGACTTTTAGGGGCGGAGCTGGCCCAGCTCCGTTATCCAAACATTTCCATTCAACTGTGTTTTTCATTCATAAAAATTCTCCTACAATTCGTCCTCGAGCTTCACCTTATCTGTCATTTTCTTGATGGAGCAACTCCTTGGTGGGCTTTACCCCACCCTGCAGCACTTGTAGTGGTTCTTTGCACTTGCAGTCCCTTCATGGAATCACAGAATCAGTAAGGCTGGAAAAGCCCTCTAAGATCATCAAGTCCATCCATTCCCCCAGCACTGCCAAGGCCACCACAAACCCCTGTCCCCACGTGCCACATCCACACAGCTTTTAAATCCCTCCAGGGATGGGGACTCCACCACTGCCCTGGGCAGCTGTGCCAGGGCTGGACAACCCTTTCTGTGAAGAATTTTTTCCCAATATCCAACTGAAACCTCTCCTGGCACAGCTTGAGGGCATTTCCTCTTGTCCTGTCCCTTGTTCCCTGGGAGCAGAGCTCAACCCCAAGCCCTCCTGTCAGCGAGTTGTGCAGAGCCACAAGGCCCCCCCTGAGCCTCCTTTTCTCCAGGCTGAGCCCCTTTCCCAGCTCCCTCAGCCACTCCTGGGGCTCCAGCCCCTTCCCCAGCTCCGTTCCCTTCTCTGGACACGCTCCAGCCCCTCCATGTCCTTGTCTGAGGATGTCAGAGTTCCTGGTGGGGCTGATTAAATATCATCCCCCGTTGTTTCAGGAGGAGAAATGGTGCATCCGAAGGATTAAGCGGCTCAGCACATTCCTGTTGTCAGGCTTGGCCTGAACACAGCAAAATGGAGCATCACAACAGCTCTGAGGAGCTGCCAGAGGGGAATCCAAGCTGCTTCATCAGAGCAAACACCAGCAGCAAGGAGGGACCAAGGCGGGGAGAAGGAACTGTAAGGAGTGCTCGAGGTCACAGCCTGAGAGCCCTGATCAGTAAAAATAAATGGTAATCTTCCCCCAAGGAAATGTTCTGTGCCTTTCAATCTCACTTCGTCTGGAGCTGATCTAAGCAGAGGGGAAAGGCATTGGCTTTGGTTACTTTTATTTACTGAAATTCCGTACACTGACTGTCTTAGCTCCGACTCCACTGTCAGCTCACCTGACTTGGAATTCTTCCAGTTTGATAAAGGATTTGTGAGAGTGGGCCGGCATCACTTCTTCCTTCTACAGCACTATCAATAGAACATGCTCTTAAAGCACAGATCCCCCAAACACCAGGGGGAAAAAACCTTTCAGGATAGCAGCTGCACGCCGCGTATGTGCAGTGTTTATGGAAAGAGTAAACACGAAAAACAGACACATTTGGTTTTAATTCACTTTGACTGACCCGAGGAGTCCTCCCCAGAGATAATACTCAGGTCAGCACATAAATTTTCAAGTAAGTGTGCATGATTTTCGCTGCATGTTAAAAAAGCCAGAAAGATGTGTGGGGAAGGATTTCTCAGTAAAGACACTGACACGAAACTGGTTTTATTTGTGGGCTAATTCAGCAGCCACTGCAGCAGCACTTGCCATGGCACAGCTCAGCCCGTGTGAAACCTGCTCCTGGAGGCAGAAGTACCTCATGTCACCAGAGGCAAGAGCCAGAGGCTCAGACACAACACACGGAATAATCTCCTACCCTGCAAAGAGCCCCACTGCAGCCAACAGATGAAATCACGGGCTCAGATATCATTCAACACCGCTATCGCAACTTGATCCACGATTACAGCTTCTGGGAAACTGTTCCCACTTCTCCCATCCAGCCAATTTTCAGGCGAGTTGAAGGAACTTTGTCACAGAAGAGCAAATTTTATATTAGTTTTATTTTATATTAGTCCTTTACAGCAACAAAAATCTGGAAGCAGATGCCAGAACACGGTCCTTTTAATTATAACCAAAATGCTGTAATGTTTTATGTCCTCTGCTGCAAGGCTGGACCACACTGTGGTGTCCTGGCTCTCCTGGAGTCCACCTCATCAAAACATTCCTCGTGGGCTTAGCCTTAAGCATCTGTTTATGTGTTGTGCTGAGCCCAAGCCCTGCAAGGCAACTGCTCCTTTTGTTGATAATGGTGACAATTTCAGTGCTTTCTAAAAGGAGGTGAAGTGGCCCCCTACTCAAATCTCTCACGTTGCTCTGAAATCTGAAAATCCCAGATTTGCTTTCAACAGAGATGTAGCTTGAAGCACAGGAGGACAGCCCTGATGGCCACCAATTTATCTTAATTCTCCAAATTCAAGCCAACTGCTCTCAGTATTATTCCACTGAGGAGGTGATATTGATGAAACTCAGCCAAATATGAGGGCAAAATCTCTTTTTTCAATTAGAATTTTTTTTTTAACATCTCCAAAACAGAGTTCCACCATGCGACAACATCTTGAACTAATTGAGCTACGGGCAATCCTCCTTCTTTTTTGTGTACTATGAAATGTAGGAAACACAGATGCTGCCTGTTTAAACTGTCAAACAAGTTTCCTGATGGTAGCTCTCGTGTCTGCTACAGACTTGTTGGTTTAACAAATGTTGTGGATGCAAAACTGGAACATGTGTGTAAAATACTCCAGGCTACAAACATCAGAACCATCAGAAACTCGGTGAAGGTTTGTACCAACTCTGAACAGCTCCGAATTTTACCATTTTCTGTTTCAAATACAAGTATGCTTAACTGTGAAAAACCTCGTCACCCAAAACAGGGGACTTGCACAGAACTGCAGGCAGCTAAGCAAAGAGCTGGCACGTGAAAAGCCTTTCATTTTTCTCAGTTCAAGTTAACAACAAAAACAACACTGCAGGTAATTCATGGCCCTCCTTACTACTACAGTCCTTGAAAAACAGGAGGATTAACTCGTTGAGGACGTGGTGAAACCTCAGGCAATGCACCTAATGGCCAGATACCATCTTTCCACGCACATTTCCATGGGTAGAATTGAGCAGTGTGCCAAGCACGAGCTCTTGATGGACCAAAGGGACCCGTGCAGGTGTGCAGCAGGAAAAGGGACAAGGCCATGGGTGAGAACTCCCAGAAAGGGGTGAGGTCACGAGAGATGTGGTCATTCTCCTGAGCTTGTGATGTCAGAGGTAACACAATTAAGAGAAACCACTGAGCCTATAAATTCATGTTCCACCCTAATGTCAACATTTTTTTGGAGGACAAGTGTTTACAGCTTGGCCATAGTACGTGGCTATGTCTCGATCCAGAGGATTTTTATTTCCAGTAAAAACAAAATGTATAGACAATTATTAGCTGTATTTTTAGTACCAGCAGAAGGTTCAGGCGATTGTAAACTAGATTTTACTTACTATAAAATACAATAATGAACATTGGTACAGAGAGGTTTGAGAAGAATCCCAGATGTTGGCTGGGAGAGGAACTGGGGAACCGCTTTCTTCTTATGTCAAACTTCTTATTAAATACCCAACTATTAATGTCAAAATTGAACTTTTTATTGAATACCCAGCTATTTCTACACATCACCAGTGAATGCAGGGCTTCTAATGAGGACGGACTGCTGACTTTTAAAGCCACCATATCCCTCGTGCTCGATGCAGAGTAAGAAAAAAAGAACATGTTCATGGAGCCGTTTCAGAAGCAGTTTGGTGAAGGCCAGATATGGGCATGTTTGACTTCCCTGACCTCACTTTTAAGAAAAGTGGAGTCACTTCTAAAGGCTTCAACAAATACAGAAGGGGAGGAAACCATTCCCACTGGGCGGCCTGGATTTTAATCTCTTACCTGGCACAGGGTGACACTCGGGGAGAGCGGTTCAGCGACGCTGGGAGACTTCAAAGCACTTTCAAGAACCAGCAAATTAAAAAAGAAGGTTCCCATGGGGAGAGTCGTGACATTGAGAAGCTGCAGCTCGCGGGCACTTTGGATCAATGTGCAGTGTGCTGCTCATGGGGCTTAATGAAACAATTACAGCCCCGCCGCTGATTGCCTTTGTTTTGTCCCTCGGATCAATAGATTATCCACTGTAAATGTCAGCGTGTTCCTGCTCTCCCAGGGCGCTCTAAGGTAACGATGAGCAGCACACAGCGCTTGGCTAAACGTGCTTCTGAGCTCCTGTCACAGGTAAATGTCTCTGTTTCTAAGAAGTCTAAAGGACTGACAGGTGCTCGTATGTGCAGGAGAAACACGGAGGGCACAACAACAAAAAAGAAACACAAAGGAAGCGTGGATGGCAAAGCAGCTGTTAAAAAGTATCAGAATCTTCAGGCACGCAAAGTGCATTCCTCTCTGCAAATGGGAGGTGTATTGTGACAACTTCTTTGGACTGATTGGGGTTTTTTTAGGGGAGTTCTGTCTTTTCAGGAATGTCCATTTTTAATTTTAGCAAATGTCATTTTTCCATTTAATTGTTCTGCTTTTTTCCCACAGTGTAAATACGAACTATTTTTATTTTAAAATACAAGGCAATAAGAAAAAAATATAAATTTAATGTATTAAAATCCGACCAAAAGAAGATGCAGAAGCTCCAATTTCATCACACTGCACTGGAGTCCTAGAATATCTCCATCCTATGAAACAGGATGAATACAGGGTGAAAACTTCCCGAATACAGGAGGTTTGAGAGGATCACCTGGATTGATTCAAGGTCAGGGGTGCCAGGAATGATCCAAGGCCAGGCTGGATGGGGCTTTGAGCAGCCTGCTCTAGTGGCAGGTGTCCCTGCCCAGGAAAAGCAGTTTTTCACTCCCTTTACCACAGCCAGCTTAGCAAGGAGAATGTTCAAGACATCTGGGATTTCATGGACTGCAAAAATTTGAGGGATGAGGATAATCTCAGTTTGGGGACACACACAGCAGCTGCTGCAGCCAAGCCTCTTCCAGGTTTCTGGGCACTGCAATAATGTATTTATATGAAAAATAATAATTAATTTAAAATTGGGAACCTTGCTTTTGCAGCTGATGTGTCTTTGCTTTCACCCTGAGCAACAGAGACAAATATAGTCAGAAAACAAAGCGGTTGCAGCGCCCTTGGCAAAGAAGTGTTGCAGTCTCCTGACCTCTTATTTCACTACTAGAAACCTTATTTCGACATCATTTTAACTCCCTGCACAGGTGAGAAAGAAATCCTGGTATCAAAATAAGGTTAAAAATGAAAGAGGGATACGGAGAGAGCAGACAAATAACACACATTAGACATTATTAATGCTCCAGCCACACACAGTTTGGTTGGAACATGGAAAGGAGCAGCACCAAAAGCAGTTTGGGACAGGTAAATCTGCCAGCTGACCTCTCTGTAATTGTCCTATGGATCTTGATTTCAGTCATATACTGGTAGTATAACATATCTAATAAATTCAGTGTGAGAAAATCCAGATTATTTGTCTTGAAACAGCTTTTAATCCTGACTTTTAACAAATTCGTGCTTCATTCAACTGAAACACCGCTGAACTTTGTCAACCCCACCTGACAACTTTTTTTTTTTTTCTTTTCTGTTAGACCCCAATTAAAAGCAGAGTAAAAAATTAAACTCAAGAGTGAGATGTTAATAAAAGAGACTCAGAAAATCTGGGTACTCAGACAAGAAATAACGTTAATGCTGCAATGACCTGCGCAGGCTGGAAATGCCATCTGGTGGTTGCAGGTTCAGAGCAGCTCAGGAGAGAAAAATTTTGTGTTTGCTGGGACAGTGAGGGTTGGTTCTCTACCACATTTTACGGAAGCGTGGGGGATAAACAGCAAATAGGGATCTGTGTTAAGCAGAAAAATCAGTTAGGATAGTGATTGTAATTTTGGAAAAGCAACATTTATTTCCCAATGTAAAACACTGAAATAATTATTGCTTCGATTACTGGAACAGCTGGCACTAGGGCACTGCACTGGAACACGGATCAGTGTGGCAATACTTAAGCAAGCTCAATAAATTAACTTAAAAACACAAATTTTGGAAAAGTGATTGGGATTTGTTAGTTTAGAAAAAACACAGCAGGCTGAGCTGGCAACAGTTCCCAAAAAGGTCTGGTGCTGCTGCAGAGAGGAACCTCAGCGATGGCCCTGCACAGGCAGGACCAACCCAACCAGGGCCACTTGCAACCAAAAGGATGAAAATTAGATAGAGGGCATTAAAAACTTTCAATATTTTAGTGTTTACTGCACAGAACCAGTCCAAGGAGCTTTGTTAGAGATGAATGCTCACAGTGAGGGATCCTCCCGGGGTGGTGGATGTGTCCTGCTCCGCTCCTGGAGGAGACAGGCGAGAAGCAACAAATACTTTTTGAAAGTCCCCTGCAGCCTACACTTTTTTTTTTGCAGACATGGAGTGAGAATTCCAACAGAATTCACGTGATTTCATTCCTTAACTCAAGCTTTCTGCCATAAATGCAGCGCGCTGCCCTTAATTTATTTTTCTGTTCCACAATGCCCCATTGATTCTTCCTGGACAATGACAATCAGATGTCACAGACAAAGGGAAATGAATGAAATCTGACACATTTATTTAAGCCTGCAGCAGACTAAATTATAAATAAATCCTGCTTTTTCTGCAGCACAAAGGTTGCAGACTGACTGTCCCTGTGGACTCTGCTCTCTTCTCACTACTTAACAGACTTTCCAACACTTTCTTTTGTCCTGATAGCAATCTCTCAGCAGGACTTTTGGCAGACACATGTATTATGTGTCAAAACTGAAGTGGAAATAACTGATGGGAAGCACAAAAATCTGATGGGAATAGTTATAATAAGGAAATGAATAAACATCAAAACAGTAAAACATAACCAGAAAGAATACAGCCAGAAAGCTTCCGAGCTGCTACTTGTCTGACATGAGCAGTAAGGCCATTTTCAGAGTTAAGATTGCTCTGTATTAATATAAAGAACGTTAATATATGCTGTACTTAGGTTTATATGTTAATTTAATTCATTTCCATTCTTATTTTAATGCTGTTAGAAAACAAAGCTCTCACTAGATGAGCTTTAAATGTACTATAAAAAGCATATAGTAGATTAATTTCTAGAACACTTCTATTTAGAAACCCACTGACCACAACTACATTTAGGATGAGTTACTACTGTACATCTGCTCCTCTCATCCATCACTTTGACTGACCTAAAAACCCCAAATAATTTGGCAAGTGGAAAAGTAATCCATACACTCAGTATTTAGGACTACATACAGGAGGCTCTGGAGGTGCAGCTAAATAAATATATTGGGTGTAAGATGTGGCTACAATGCTTTGGGAAACGCCGATGATTCCCTGAAAAGTGATGATTTCTGCCCTAAAAATTGCCTCCACCCTTCCAAATGCAGACTCTTCCTGTAGCAGGGCTGGGACACAAGGAGCAGGAAGAGCATTAAGGTTTGAGTGGAGATGGAGAGTCTGATCAGGACAGCACATAATACATGTCTGGAGGATTATCTGGGACAACCAGGATGAGAAGGAACTCAGAAACACGTGGCTGATCAGGCTGGAGCGTCAGAAGGATCACCTGGCAAAGAAATTCACAGAACTTCAAAACGATTGATGGATGCAGACTCCACAGGAGCAATGGAACAGACGAAGTCCCACCAACATTCCAAGCCATGGTGGTGCTGGGCTTCGAGAAAAGTCTCGTTCAGGAATCCAGAATTAGCTGGAATTCTGCCTCATTCAGTCAGAAAATGAAGCAATGTTTGGTCATCTTCATGCACACAACCCAGATTTCTGTGTTGCTGGTTTGGCTCCTTAATTCAGGACAGGTTTTTGTTCAACCAAGCTGAACTCAAATAAATAGCTACTCCTGTCTAGTCCCCATTTGTGAAAAGTCTCTTTATTTTATTCTATTCAGAAAAGAAGTATAAATTATATTTCATGCAATTTAGCCATTAATCTGTCTGGCTGGAACTAGACTTAATTCCAAAACAGGTCATGTGTTTTGAACATGATTTTAAACTTGCAGGTATCCCTTCTAATCACTGCTACCCTTTGATGGATTCTTTGATTTTGCTGTTCACTGGACACTTGGTCAATCTCCAGGATAATGAAATTCCTACGAACTAATGTAGAAATCACATTCAGAGCTATTATTTCTTATAATAATTCACAGAGACTGGAAATAACTTTATTTTCTATGCTTGCAAGTCAAACAGGCCTGCTAAAAAGCAATTACAAACTCAACATGCGGGTTCTTTTGCATTTACTGACACGTGTTGATGCTGGAAATGTGTAAGCTTCCCATTTCTTTCCAATTAAAACAAAAAATGGCTTTTTTTTAGCACTGGTCACAACTCTGCATTTTCTTACCACCATTATTTTATCCTCATTTATCAACAGATGACAGAACAAGGCAACCTTACACTGGGGATTGACTCTCACAAACCAGCTACACCAAAAAAAAACCTCTTATAGAATAGTTTGTGCTAAGTTACATATCTCGAAATTCAATAATGGTCAGTGACAATATATTAAATAAAATTGTAATAGTGGTGAATTTTCAGCTCCACTGAAGTTACAGGCAAAATTTACAGAACTTCATCCTCAGCCTCTGTCTAAAAACAGGGATAGAGGTATCAGTCCTCAAAAATACTGCACCAGTTTCCTTCTAAAATAACACCAAAGTGAGTCAGATCTCAGCAAACCACATCAGACAAACTCGGTTTTTGAGTTAATCTCAGTGTTGCCTGGTTTTGCTTTTCAATATAAATCCATATTTGAGTTGAGTAAGAGCCAGGAGCCCGGTCTGCCGTGGTGCTGCAGTCCCAGTGGAGGTCAGAAAGTGAAAGCACCATTTCAGACTCACAGGAAATGGTCATTTACCTCGAGTGGTCACACTAAGGACAACTTCAAGCTGTGCTCAGTTTTCAGGTTTATGCTTATCTCACTTTCCTTTAACTGCAGTCCTTAACAGCTCCCCAGGAGGAACAGAGCATCAGATAAAAGTCTAATCCAAGGCATATCAGTAACAAATACGGGCACAAAGAGATGGAGCTCTCCAGGAACTCTCAGTGGGGACATTGTCTGCTCCCTCGAAATTTAACAGAAACTTTAACTTCTCCAGGAGCTCAGCGAGGCCATCATTAAATGGCTTTCATAACCTTTAAGATTTTGCAATTCATAGTGAAATTCCTCAGTGCCTGTTAACTGATTTTATATCACATAAAAGGTTTTTCTCATTTATTTTGGTTGCAAGCCATATGGGCATCACCACTTTTCAGCACGTTGTGTAGGCAGAAAATGTTCCCCTGTTGGACAGAGTGGTAAAAGCATTTTCTCCACAGAAAGGAACTCTTCATAATAATCTTCATGAGGATTATTTAGTGGTTCTCCCCATGGCAGGAGGCTGAGGTAAGGCATGGACAAACTAGAAGGTACAGTGCAAAGAAACTTCTCAGTACCAGGCAACAGATAAAACACACACCAGGTATGATGCTGACATGAATGACCACTTCTGCTGCAGACTGGGAGTAGATCAATACTATACAGCCCAATTCATAAAACATAAAATGACTTTTTAAAGTTGCTATTGAAGCTGTACTCTCTATCAATAATATTACAATCTTACACTAATTCATATCAAACAGATATGAAAAAACAAGTTAAATCTGCATTGCACTTGATTCCCCAAGTTCTTATGTCTGCTCCACATAAAAATTAATGATTAATAATATTGGCCAAATGTTTAAAATTAAATCAGTGAACCCATAAATGATAGGAGATGTAACCCTCAGGGGGTAAAACTGAATTTGTTTCCTTTCTGGGGGGAAAACCACCCATATATCCTTGAATGAGAATCTTTGTTCAAAGGCTAACAGGAAACTCCAAGTTGATTCAAGGTAAATACCAGCCCCTGTTATCCAAGAAGATAAGAAACACAAATGCACTGGTAATGTTACAATGTTGTAACACATTACTGAATTATACAACAGTGTTATTTCCCCAAATTCCAACAACTTGTATGACTCGATAGGGACACAGACAACGTTCATATAATAGATAGAGATAATAAAGTGCTTTCATAAAGGATCACAACTTCCTGTGTTTCCAACAGAAGTATTTACTAAAATGTTATTAAAGATGTTAACCCGTGAGCTGCTGCACCAGAAACAAAACAGTCAGTAAAAAAGCAGGAATATGATATTTAAGTCTTCCTGTACAATTCTGCAGAAAAAAAGCACCTTCAACAAAACCCAGCAGTGGTACCTTATGTCTTTTTTTTTGTTAGCATAGTTCTGAAATGTGCACTGAGAGCTCCAGGATAAACCTGAGCTCTATTTCACATCAGCCATGTGCATTGAAATACCCACTCCTGTTAGACAAAGGATAAGGCTTATACCAAAAACCACTGTGCCACTTGGCTGCATATCTTTGGTATATTTATAGTGCAACTGTTCTGCTTCTTCTGTGAAGGGGAAACTTTTCCAAAGCACTGCATCCCCTGCCACTGAGAACCTACCACGAACTCCTACACTCACTAGGACCTCTGACACCGACTGCTTTAAACGAACGAAGAATGTGCAGTGAAAATAATTTCTTCCTGTTTTTTAACCATACTGCTGAAATAAAACCGTATCATGCCAGAAAGTAATAGCAAGGTTCAGTTCTCTTGCAAGGTTTTAGGAGCGTACAAATGCGAGCACGAATTTCACAGCGGTTTTTAACGACAGATATCCAAGGTGCTATTTGAAAACATCTGTAATTTAATGATTGTTAATCTAGATTTAGTCAACCTTCGTCTCTACCAAAAAAAAAAAAAAAAAAAAAAAGACACCTGTTTTTCATTTTGCTTAGATACTCAGAATTATTCATAATGCATAGAAAGGCTAGAACTACTTAATTAAAATATACTGCAAGCGTGTTTTTCTAAACTTATATTGCTAAAGCCTTGCTGTACTGTAGGATTTATTGGAGTTGGCCTTTACACACAGTACCATGTATTGACATAAGCCTGGCTGTACACCTGTGTTTCAGCCTATCTGAGTGGGCACACCAGCACACGACTATGGTACAGATCATCCAGTGGCAGTGCAATGAAATGTGGCGCCATTGAAATGCCCTTTTGTGGGCTTTCAGCTCCTGAACAACAGCATTCTCTCCGAACAGGTCTGTCCCACCAGGCTGGCGTATTGCTGAACGCTGGCTTCGTCGCTCGGCCCCTTCCTCCTCTTCTTGTACACGCTGTAAGGCATCACGGTTCTCTTGTGGAGCACTCTCACCCTGCCCAGCTCCTTCAGGCGACCTTCATCGACTGCACAGGCAATCAGAGAACACAAAATTCAGTTATTTATAGTGTCCACATCACCTTAATTTACGCCACTAACTTCAATATGCGTAATGAAAACGGCATGAAGTAAGGAAAGTCATCTGCAGATGAAAGCAGAGCTGAGCTGCAGAGCAGCCTTGAATCACGGCTGGAAACAAAACCCAGTCTGCAAAGGAACTGTGTTTGCAACGTGTGAAAAGGTAAATTGTGCATCACACGTTTCTAATGGTGATGGATGGCATTTCTGAATACACTTCTACTGCTGTATTTTAAAATTCACATTCATTTAGTGCTCCTGGAGCCAGAAGTCAAACCCTATCTGGGAAAGACTCAAACAGAGCCGACCAGGAGAGACTTGCCATTACTGCACCCCTTGCAAAAGCCACCAGCACCAACTGGGACAAATGTATTAAAACCAGCAAGAAGCCTCCAGGCTGTTTCCTTAGGTAAGCATCAGGCAATAAACCACCTTCCCAGGTGAAACTCCCTGGCCCTCCAGCCCTAATCCATTTTTCCCTCATTTACACTGGTTTCTGGTTTCATTCTAGGAGTTACATGTCCTTACTTCAAGACTGATCCCTGAGCTCTGCAAATCAACGGGGTGAGCAGTGCAAGCACTCCCCCGGTGGGTACCACACGATTCCTCTTCAAAGATACACACACCACAATTAAACCTTCACATACCCCTTGTGACTTAATTTATCCAGAATCATACATGTAAGAGTGTTGTTGAATGAGTTAAAACTTCCTTATTTTTATGAATCCCACTGATGCTCCTACTGCTGAATAATAATGTTATATAGCTGCTGTGTGTCAGAAATATTTGCTCTACAGTGCTAGAAAACTCTTTACAGAAACTCCAAGAACATGCCACACATCTGAGGCCACTGCAGGATAAATTAGTAAAATTATTACAAAATAGTGGGAAAAGAAATCTTGGACTTTTCTGAACTTTAGGTTCATCAAGAAGAGTCAACACAGAATCTGAAGCATGAGTTTGAGAATAGAACCATATAAATTCCCGTAATAATAGAGATGCTTACTGGAACGTCAGTCTTTTGGGACATGAACTATGCAAAGACTGCCTTTTGGACCTTCTTCCTGCTTTTAATTAATGCTTCTTTATGTTTTAAGACAAAAGAGGCCATGAAATGCATTTCTGTGCAAGACATTCTGAAGGACCTGCCCCTGTTCATCCACAGAAATGGCCTGCAAATTTTTTTTCAACTGATTGCCTGAATTTAGTATGTGAAACTTAATGAAGGCTGCTTTACCAAGTTTGGAATGACTTCATTACTTTTATCTGTGTTTTGATTCCTGACATGAAAGCACAATGTGTTTCTTAAGACTTAACCAGGAAAACATGGTTTGAAGGAAGAAAATCTGAGTAGCGCTTGCTAAGATTGTGCTCTCCACTAATTATTGTTGGCAATTGCTTTAGATAAACACCAAGTCAAAAATATTTTATGGCTTTCTCTCCCTCTTTGAAATCCATCAGGGTTTTGATGTGTGGCCAACACCTCCCTGATAGCCCAATAGGCTGGGTTTACTACCAGCCCTTCTGCCCCTTCTGTTCCATCCTCCTCCTTCCTGAGAGTTCACCAAGGAAAAAATTTGCAAGTTTAGCTTCTGGAGGTGACACAAGTGTAAAGTTATTTTAACTTCTTAAATTGGAAAGTTTATATTTACTGCACCTCTAGGCTGGCTCTCAGTCTGTGCCCCGAGATGGATCTAGGCCAAGCTGAGCCCTCACAGCTCCACGCCAAAAGCGCTTTAGAGCTGTTCCCTACTCACTGTTTGATACTCACTGATTTCAAACACTCCCAAAGCCTGATACTCTGGGTGAGTTCCTCTTCTGCCTTGCAGTGCTGCTGGCCCCAGATCTGATTTCTCTGAGTGAAAAAGCTACTGTACCTTTGGTTTCACTGCAGCCTTCGTGGCTCAGCTGAACTCTGTTCTTGCTGCTCAGCATTTGTGCCCTTACTCCACTTCTACTCGTTGCCTCCTTGCCATGAAAAATAACATTCCAAATTTCTACAATGACTACCTGTTCCTCCATGGACTCCCCTCAAAATCAAAGCTCTAATAACAAAAATAACCTTCTGTAAAAGTACTTAAATGGATGCCATTTAAACTCCATCTGAAAAAGAAACCTTTTACTGAGATCTTAAGTGTAAGTAAAATAATCTCACATACATAGTTAAGCTTTTAGAGAAGGCAAATAGGAACTTGTGTCACCATCATAACAAACCTGAAAGTCAAAACTCAAACACCTTTCAGTTGCTTCTGGTCTGGAGGCAACACCATAGGAATTCAGGAAACTATTCCCTTTAAACACAATTTAAATATAAGCAGAATAAATTTAAGATAATTTCATGGAAAATAAAAGCAGATTGGGCTCTGTCACACTTTAACAAAGAAATTACTCTCCCAATAAGAAAAATTAAATATCTGCTCCTGTTGAGTGGCACATTGTTGAGTGGTAAATTTTGCTTTCTATTCAAGATGATGCCAACTGAATTCTAACAGCCCTTCCCCGTGTGGCTGATGCTGGGATACAGCAGCAATCACCATCCAAAACGAGACCAAATGCTTTATTAAATAAAGTTCCTTGCTGCAAATAAGAAAAAGCCATCCTATTCTTTCCAAGCTTTAGTACAGAAATTTTATTTAGTGACTTCCCTTTCTGGAAAGACCCTGACTGATCAGATAGTGGAACAGTATGTCAGGGCAATTTTAGTCATTACTGTAATTACTGAATGCAGTACTTTTACCACTAAAAAGTTTTTTTAAAAGGGCTTATTTTTTCCTCCTCACATTTTCTCATTTTTCACCTCCTGAGCTGTTGATTTATTGCAGTCTACAGAAGAGACACTGTCATTTGACATAAAAAACATACAAGGTTTCATCCCCTAATTCAGTTACATCTATCAATATAGTCTGGATGGTAGATATACAAAATACAGAGCAATCAATTATGTAGACTGAAAGTTCCTGTAATCTTAGGAAAATGGGCAACTGCAGCCACCAACTGAAAACAGAAATATTATCCTGTAAGTCTCAGAGCTAAAAATACAGGTGAATTCTTGTTGAATAAATTACCTGTCACTTCTTTCTTTTCTCCCCTATACTCCTAAAGCAGCGAATTATTTATGCTGCAGTTGTGGATTGAAATTTGAATATAGGAGAGATTTCACTTATAATTCAACCTTGCCACCTTGACCCCATAAAGACTGGCCAGAAGTGTTAAAATGTTCTGTTCCCAGCCCTGTACCACTGCTAAATGGAATTCACACATGGAGGATTTCCTTTCTGAAAGCACAAAGCATATCAGATAGGTTGCTAAGTACCAGCAGGAAACAAAGCAAGGAGCAGGAGCGATGCAAAGCCTCTCCATGCAATGGGATGTCTCGGCAGGCACCGCTCTGAGTTCCTGGCCCAGCTCTCACATCCACCTTCACCAAAAGTGCTCAAAGGCAGCCCCAGCCTGCACTCACCCCAAAAAACGCTTTTACACTCCAGGGATGAGGAGGAACGTGAGGAGCAGGAAGCCTGACAAACTCCTGTACAATCCCATCCTTATTTCTTTGCACAACCCAAATCAACTTCCCCCTAAAACTACAAGCTCCCTCCCGAAACCAAAACATCATTTTCAAATGCTGATATGCGTTACTGCTGAAATACCAGCATGGAATAAGGAGGGGTGATTTCACCTTTTTTATTCACAGCTATAGCAAGGTGGACAGCAGTGTGCTTTTTCAGAGAAATCCAGAATTTCACGGTCGGGATTTTTTTCTTACAGCTCAGGAGTGGATTAGCATTTTTCTAACGTTATTTTGGGAAGCCCACATCCAAATATTTTTATTCTTCACATGCATTAACCTTTATTATTACTACCCAACATAAGCTGAAGTGAAAAACAGCTCCATCTGGTCAGAAAGCTGGGCAAGCACTTGCAAAGCTGGACAAGTGAGACTCGGAGTAGAGAGCGAGCTCTGCAAGAGCCTGGGAGCCAACACCATGCTGGAAAAAGGGTGATGGCTCAAAGTTTCTGTAGCAAACTATTACTAAATCAGCTTTTTGGTGGTGGCTGAGTTGGGCCAAGCTGGTTTTGATCAGCAGGGATGAGGAAGGGCAGCCTGAGCTGCAGCATCCTCTTCTACTCCTCTTTAGAGCCACGGCACCTCTTCCCTCCTCCCCTTGGACAGACTCCTCACAAAAATCACCTTTTTTAATTTCTCAGGGGTATAATCTAGAGATGGAAGCAATCTAACTTTTCTTTTAAAGTGCTTTTTTCCATTTACAGGAAAACAAGTGGAGAAATAATTAAAAGTAAAGTGACAAATTTATTGACTTTCCTATTTTCTAAATAGGAGAAAGGACAGCTTTGCCAATTTCCAAAACAACACACGTTAGTCACAGGAAAATATTTCTTACATTTTCTGTACAGAATGGGCTCAGAATCAGTAAGAAGCCTTACTGAGGACTGGCATTTGTATCTCACAAAAAGCAGTGTGGAACTCCTGCTAAACTCTGAAATGATGCTGGTTTTGATCCTAAGTTTCAGTTTCTTTAAATGCTCCTTCAACTCCCGGGAATAATGAGAATATTTGGCCATCAGTCACTTTGTAATTCTGCATCCATACTACACAGAGAACATGGATTTTTTTCCCCCACCACAGGAGGATAAAAGAGTGAAAGAAAGAAAGGAAAAGACAAAGAACCAAACCTAATTCAAAAATTAAAATATTTAAAATTGTGCCATTACCTGAGACCTGGGATTCACTTTGAAAGCAAACATTGAAGGAAACTCACATTATAAATTAAGTTTTCATTTTGCTTAAAAATGGAATATCAAAACAATTATTTTTACCTCTAAGCATTAAATCCACAGAGAAAAAAAAAAAGTATGAAGAGAAACACTTGACAACTGCTGCATTTCCAGCCCATGGATGTGCTGGGGTTTTGATTTTGTTTCATGTTGCTTGTGGTTCTTAATTTTCAATTTTGAAGCACTTAGGATTTGCATAGTTTTGAAACATGAACAGAATGTTCCCATTTTTATAATCAAAGAAAAAAAATTAAAAATTCAATTTACAGGGAGATTAGAAGTTCCATGATACTCAAAGCCTTCAAACTAGGTGTAAAAATGATGAGAAGAAGCACCATCCCTTGCTGGTTACACTATGGTGATGTTCATTTATCTGAGAAACACTACAGCCTTGTTGAATTTTTTTAAAGAAAAGCTACATCTGGTTTACATGACCTTGTCACAGTTAATGATCAATGATTTTAAAACAAAGGAACTGCAAAAGGAAGAAACACATTAACTTTTCAAATTTTATGACTGAAACATGGGAGATACTAATTACTGGAAATCGAAAATTATTCCACTGCAGTCAGAAGCCAAATCTTTCTGACCTTTGAATTTAAGCTAATTTCTTACTCAATTTAAAGCTTAATTTCTTTTGTTCACTTGGTAGCAAAGTATAGGATGTCATCCTCAAAAACAAAAGGGACAATCAGCAATACCCATGAACAGTCATATTTACATAAAACAGTTAGCTGAAATATGCTTTTTCTCATATTGCTTTTTTCAAACTAGACTCATACATCAAGGAATATTAAAGACCCCTACGCCTTGTGGTACAAAAATACTAACTCAAACCAAAATAAGAGTACAGTTAAAATGAGGCATAAACAACAACACACAAAAATTCCATGAAAAGAATTCTTAATTAAAACCAGAAAGCACAAGTCACAAAGGAAGTACAGTAAAATGCTCAGGATATTCTCAATCAGCCAAATCTTTGCAGTCACTCTAACAAAAAAAAGGGAACTTTTGAAACCACTGTTCCAAAAGAACACGTTTGTAAGTGGGAAAAGGCACCTTTATCGAAACACAACCGATGCCCCCCAAAACAGGGCAATTACAGTTTTACAGGTACGGGGATCCTCAAAACGGGCAAAGACAGGAAGCTGCAACGAGGGGAAATCCTGAAGGCATCTTCCAACCCAAACGTTTGGGCTTTGTGCCTGGACTCCTACAACTGGTTTATGATGTGCAGCCCCACGCCGAGGAGCAGCGGCCGGACCGCGCTCGCCCCGCTGTGCCGCGGCAACAATAACTCATTGTGCTGGGACTCCCCTTACTCCTGCAGCAAACACCAGCAGGGGCCAGTGGAAAACATTTCCTGTCAGTGCAGCAACTCACAGCAGCTCGGGGGCTCAGCTGTAATTTCACGGCTCCTGCCTTACCTGGAAACAATCCCTGCCCGTGGTGCCCGGCACTAAAATCCAACTGGACACGTTTGAAAGAGATGCACATAAAACAGTATCTATAAAATTCCCAGTTTATTTGAGGAGCTCTCACATAATGCAATTATTCTAGCCTACCTCAGTATATTAGCCTGAAAAAAGGTGACTGGGAAATGGCTACTGAAGGGCAAGATTTAAATCATAGAATGACAGAATCATTCTGGTTGGAAAAGCCCTCTAAGATCATCACACCCATCCATGAACCCAGCACTGCCAATCCCACCACTAATCCATGTTTCCAAAGCCACATCCACACAGCTTTTAAATCCCTGCAGGGACTGTGACTCCAGCACTGCCCTGGGAAGCTGTTCCAGTGCTGGACAACCCTTTTCCTGAAGAAACTTCTAATATCCAACCTGAACCTCCCTTGGCTCAACTTGGGGCCGTTTCCTCTTGTCCTGTCAAGGACTGATAATGGTGTTTCTCCAAGGATTTGCTTTTTAAGAATGCAGTGCCTAGTAGTACCTGGGAAAATGTTAGTTAAATGAGACTGAACACTTCCCATCTGAAAACACTATCCAGTGCCTCCAAAGTCAAGATACTACAACAAAAACAAAAAAAGGAATATAATCTAGTCGACAGCAAGTTGGCAAAGATAACTTTTTTACTTTTAGATGTTCTTCCAGAGGACAAAATGAAGTTGTCACTTCAAAAGAAGTCGAATCTCTAACTATTCTTGATGACTTCAGATACAAGAAATGAGAATGTGAACTGCCAATGAAGAATATTAACCGCACACCCAGGGCACTTTGGGATTTTTTTTTTCTTTTTTTCCCATTTTAACTACACTTTTTGGTTATCTAATCAACTTCCAGCCTTCAGTTTAAGTGCATTGTGCAGACAAGGGCCAGAAGCAGAACCACAGCAGGTACAGCTCTGTTTTGAAGGCAGGGGCCCTGTGAGATGTTCTCACATTCCCGTGATTCTCTCACACTCCTCCAGTGCACACTCTCCCTAACCCAGGTTCCCTGACCTCAGCCTCCAGGCCCTCAGCAGTCTGCACAAGGCAGATTTGCAAATCAGAACTAGCAAAGTCAAAGCTTTACAGGCTCATTCACAACCTGACCCATTTTCACTGGAACCCACAGGCATTTCTAACGCCCAGCTCTGATTCTGGGGAGTTTTATTTGCCCTGAATCAGCACTGGGGAGCCTGATCAAGCTTTCTGCTGCATCAATGTGTGTCCTCCACACTTCTCAGAAGCTTTGTTAGCTGAGCTTTTCTGTTCCTTGAAGTATCCCAGTTATTTAGAACGACACAGGAATGTTCTGCATTTTGAGTTATTCATTTTTCTTCAGAGACAGAAGGGGAAATCATGGTTAAAATCCAACAAGCACTTGGAAACAGCACATGAAAGCAACTCTAAGTCACTGGCTAACAGGGAATGAAAACTGCACAGGTATCTTTGCAGAGACTTTAGCCAGGGACCTGTCATCCCAAGAACATAATTAAAAGTGACTCTGTTACTGGTGGGACAGACACATCAAACACATTATTAAATCGGTGTATTAATGGTTCAGAATAGTAATGCACCTTAAATGGGAAAGATGAGGGATGGTGACAATGGTGGAGATGACAGGACAAGGGGGAATGGCTAAAAGCTGCAGGTAGGTTGGATGTAGAAGGGATGATGGGATGGAATTGTTCCCTGTGAGGGTGGGCAGGCCCTGGCACAGGGTGCCCAGAGAAGCTGTGGCTGCCCCTGGATCCCTGGCAGTGCCCAAGGCCAGGTTGGACGGGGCTTGGAGCAGCCTGGGACAGTGGAAGGTGTCCCTGCCCATGGCAGGGGGTGGCACTGGATGGGCTTTAAGGTCCCTTCCAACCCAAACCATTCCACGGTACCATTCTTCTATGAAAAGCCAGTACAAAAGACAAAAGTCAGAGGTTTTGCTTTACAGAGTTACAGCTCCAAAACAATGGGAAGAAAACAGGAAAAAAAATCTGAAGCAGCAAAAGAGTTAAATACTATTTATTAAAATATTTGAACTGCATAGAAGTGAACGTGGCAGAAAGCAGCAAGAGGATCCTTCAGAAAGAAGGGCAAAGTCCTCATTGAGAGTGATATGTGAGCAGGAAAAGAACCAGAGACGAGAGTCAAGCTGAGAATTACGAATGCAAACATTTCTATGGAATGGGAAAAATTGAAGCAATTGGCAGTAGCTTATCAGCTGAATAAATCAGATTACAGCAATCAATTTGCTGGCTAAATTAATTAAAACATGGAATCAATTACGTTCCACGTGAGGAGCTGGGATGATGTCACCAGAGCAGGGAGTGAACAAGGATCATTCCAGAAGGTCTGACCCTGGCGCAGGGTTCCCTGGTGGATGTTGGAGTATGGCTCAGCACATGCCTGTGGTGTCCCATCCATGGCTGCTCTGTGCCTGTGCCTAATTACAGCTGTTAACTTTTATCACATTTGGAAACCAGTCCCACATGCTCATTGTCCTCAGCACGAAATAAATCTGCATGATCGCTCTACTTGTCCCACATACTGAACTTTTAATTCCTGCTCTTGTGCTCCTAACACCTTCTGCGTATGGAAAATTATTCCTAAAGGACTTGGCAGTCCTTGCCCTTCCCCACATTACCCTGAATCTTCACCAAAAAGGAAAAAAAAAAAAGCAGCAGAATTATTCTGCTAGAAAGTCAAGTATCACAACATTTGAAAGGTGCAAGAGTATCGTGAGCATAAACCCACCTAAGAGTCATCTCTTCAATGCAAAGAGAAGCGAAGTATGCCAAGATACCTTTATTTTTCAAGCAAAGTCCTCAAAAAAAAAAAAGTAATTTCAAAACACGTCCATTCGTTTCACAATCTCTGTGACGGTCATCGTGGATCAGCACATATTTTTGCGAATTTTCCAGTCCAAGCCACAGGTTTCATGAACCACACCAGATGTCAGACACTGGTTTAGTTGTGGGCCACTGGTTTAGTCTGCTACATATGTGTTAAAAGCAGATATATTTAGAATATCAATAAATACAAACTTTCAAATCACAAATACTTATTACAGTTTGCATTTTCTAACCCCCACACGAATTAATGCCATGGCTGCTGCTTAGGACCCACAAATTAAGAGAATAACATTTCCTTTTCATTACAGAAGCACTGCATATGAGGCTAAAACCCCATGCCCCAGTCATTTGAATTTAATCCAAACATACTAAAAAGTGAGGGAAAAATGTGCCTGGCTATACCTTATTGGCATTATCTTCATTGTTTAAACATTTTGTGCAGTCAAGGATCACACTGGATTTAGAAATATGCATTCTGATGGCTCTAAGTGTTCACTAACTTAATTAGAAACAGAGAGAAACTTGTAAGATGGCTCTTCTAGAGGAGCTGCTAGAAAGAAGTGGTATATCTGTCTTTTTCTTGGTTAAAGAACTCAAATTTATTACCTATGGCTCTGATAATAGCGGAAAGTTGCTTCTTTAGAAGACTTTAGTTCGTGATCTATCAGAGTTTATTTAAACTGTTTCCCAACTCTCTGAAGTACACAACAGTACCTTAAAAAAAAATATATAAGCAGCAGTTGTTCTAAAACAAAGCAGCAATTTCTCCCAAATCAGATGATTGCACAGTTCCAAACAATTGGTTTAATGTTTTCCATCTGGGATAGTTTCGCGACCACATTTTCATCGTCTCAAGAAGTTGAGTGCATTTATCCTTGTAAACATTAATCTGCATCACACCACCCTTATAAATATTAACATATCCTGGCCTTTGCATTAATCCTTCTGCCTACATCCAAATCCCTCTGCCTACATCCATCCTGCACGGATACAGCCCTTTGCCAGGGAGCTGAACTCTGAGACGTGACCAAATGGCAACCACAGTTCACTTTCAGGGCACAAATATGTGATTGTGGCTTTTCTGTTCAAACGAGGAGGAGGAACGAGACCAGTATCACACTAATATACTGAATTTTTTAAATAGACTGTAAAATTAAACACTCTCTGTACTGGATTTTTGAACACAAAATACTTGTGTTCACATCCCCAATAAATATAAAACATGTTTGAATTACTCTTTAACAGCAAAGTGTACTAAATTGTACATAAAATGTTTTAAAAACTCAACATTAGAAATTACAGTTATTGAAATAATTGTGACAAATTATTTTTCTAGTGGAAGCATTATGCACAAAAACATATATTTAAAGTAAACAGAGTTTTGTATAACTGCACATGCCTGTAGATTTCTGGTTTTATTTAAGTTTTATTGACTAGAACTAATAACACTCCGTTTCTTGCAAGAAGCATTAAGATACATAATGCAATCACTACTAAGAGGATTCAGAAGTTGTTAAATACTGGGATTGTTGTTTGCATTTTACTACTCTAGCTTGCTATGAGCAGCAGAATAGATAAAAACATATAGAAAGATGTATTTCTAAAGAAACAGAGTTTTTTCAGCTTTTATTCCCAGAAGTTTTAAAAATCTGGTAAAAGCTTGTAAGACTACTACAGAGAAAGACTGGGAATCTGAAGTAATTTTCTTTAGTTCAGTAACTCAAAAACTAGTGATCTGCTGTGAACTCATGAGGTATTACATGGAACGGGTTTTCTACAGAGCAATTCTTGTGAGTGTGAAGCGAGAATTTTCTGACCTCTCCATAGTTTTGTGTGGTGTTCCAGGACTTTCTCCTGAGAAGGGGAGCTCAGGCACTGATTTTAGTGTTGGTTTGGGTTTAGGTTTAGTTTTATTCTGTTACATGTGAACACGAGGCAATTTTAAAGGCTTTTTGGATTTCTACATCTGTCCTTCCTGCAGGCACAGCCTTGCCCAGCTCCTGGCGGCCGCAGCCTGGTCACTGGAAAGCACGGAACAGACAAATCATCTCCTTTGGATCCCACTGCCTATCATTACTTTGGCTCACACCAGCTGGAAACAGTCTGGAGCCTGAGTTCTTCTAAGGACTGCCACTCTGCTGGAAGAAGAAAGGTCTTTACTGCTGTGCAGAGGTGGCAGATGCAAAGTCTGGTCTGCAGCAAGAGCAAGGAGTGGAAGGTGGTTGCTGAATCATTTGGTTTTGTAATCTCTTTAGATGGTGTATCCAAACAACAGCCTCTTTTTCACCTCTACAAATATCTATCGAGATGCTCAAGTTTGAATCCTACCATCACTTATTTCTACAGCTTGCTCTTGTCAAGCCCTTCTTCCCACTGTTCTACCTCTACAAAGCACTGCAAAATTCTTTCCCTGTCTTCCATCCATGTCTCTGCCAGCTGCCCAAACCCGATCACATCAGAGATCCCCACTTCTAAAGCCTCCCACACTCTGCTTCACTCCATCTTCATCCCTAGCACCTGCAGGCAGCAATGTAAGTTCTACCTCTGACTATAGGATCTTATCCCAGACAAATGTATTTGTTTTGAAGGAAACTGCTTTTCGTCTCCATATTCTTCTGCAATTCTCATGCTGCAAAAGATTTCTCCATAAACTCCGAAAGACAACAAAGATACTTCCTTAGATCCCTCTCTTTGAAACTCTCCTTCACTGTGATGTTTACAAAAAGGTCAGTTTAGTCTAATACTATTTAGTCTATTAATAGACTATAATTTAGTCTACTACTATAATTGACCAGGAAACCCAGAAGTGCCTCTCTCTCTCTCTCTGTATCCCACCCTTTTGCAGCCATCATGGTTTGTGTTAACCATACCCTCTGGAGCAAAGCGTGTCTTGTCTCCAGGAACACACAGAGCAAAGGCAGAGGAGCCTGTGTTATGCCTTTGCTATGTGTAATTTTTCAATGCTGAAGAAAATACTTTCATTTTAATTAATGTATTCCATTCAATGCCATTTTGATTTCACTCTATTATTAGATCTGCAGGAAGCTGAACAGATGTGTATTAACTCAGCCCATTTATCAACTTCAGCAAACGAAATGGTTAAGACAGGAAAAGCACTGAAGTCCTTTTGAAGTGCAGCTCTCAAAGCTCTGCTCACACAGCTTCTGCAGACACAGGAAGGTGGGAAGCAGCTTCCACCACTGGGATTGCTGTGGGCCATGCCTAGAAATTGGGATAAAGCCTTTTCACTTGGGTAACAGCCCCCTGCTCACCCTGGCTGCACCATGTACACCTCAAATTATGTGACACAGTCACGTAACTATGAAGGCTTTGAAGCCACCACTCTCAGACGGGGATTGCATCTGCCCTCATCTGAAGTCGCTTTTTAAAGGTCTTGACAGTCCAGCACTGATGGGAAGAAAGACTTGAAGTTTCCCACTAATTTAATTACCATCGCAAAAGCAGGTTTTCATAAAAATTTTACTTCATGAAGACATTTTTCACAGACCTCTCCCAGGAGCAACAAACTGAAAATCTCAAGAGACATTAGAAAGAGAGAAGGAATGTCACTGAGTTAGTCTAGAAAGCAGAAACTGGAAGGATAAGAATATTTCCAGGATACCAGTAAATTATTTATAATTCCTTCCATACTGCTCTTGTTTCATGGGTAAAGCTGTTAGTGAAGGCACCAATGCAGTACAACCCTGAGGAGCAGTTTTGGGAGGAGGAAGTTAATGAGCACCCAGGAATATTTCAGCAAATGCCATCATGTGATTGACTTCTGCTCATCAGCTTGATGTGTTATCAAAGTCACTGACTGCAGAGCAACCTTTTAATTAACTTCTTCTTTCTTTAGCATATCTCCATCTGTACTTACAGCTAATGGCCTGTTAAATGAAGTTCAGCACTATCTCAAGTTCCAGAATGCATCAGTATCCAAACCCTCTATTAGTGCACCACCTCACTAACTACTTACTTAGTTCTAAATAAATGCATGGCCACTGGTTAATATTACCAGAATCTTCATAAATCTCTCTTATTTATAAGATGATGCCAGGTCTTCTAAATTTTTCAAAGTGAACAAACAACAAAAATGAAGAATCTGTTCTGAGGTATGAGTTATATAAATTAATATTTTCTTACGCTTGAAAAAGCCCCCCACTTTTTATGAGCGTCTTTTTTATTTTTATTCCAGAAAAGTAAAAATAAATCTTATTTAGGAAGGAGCTCTCCAATGTAATGTGTATGAATACTCAAAAATCCTTTGCATATTACAGAGGTTTGAAAGGTCAAAGCACATAGCACACTCTCCTGAACCTGAAATTGGTAAATTTATAAGGTAAATATTTAGGTGTTTTTTTTTTTTTTCCCCTTAAAGGAGGGAAAACACATTAAAAAACTCAGGAAAATGATGAAGCCATGAATCATGTGTCATACTAATTATGAAAAAGTTAGTATGAGACAATATTTCCGAAATTTTCTGACATTACCAACAGTATTGGAAGATGACCATTGCCAGTGACTGCTTCACGGCCCCGGGCAGCAGTGAAAGTCACACCATTTCTCCCAGCTGTTCACTGGATCTGGTTACTGCTCTTGGTTTCAGTGCTGGAAGTCCCACTCCTGATAAACCATGCCCTACTTAACAAACATAATTATGGACAGAGCTACGGAAAGCTGATTCAAGAGGAATAAAGCACATGATCGTTTGTATTGCTTTTTCTAAAAATTCACTGTAACTTCGTTAAACTCACATTAGTGACTGTTGGAGAGAGTAAAGAATGAGGAAGGGAACTGATTTCACTGGTGAGAAAAGGCTTCCTTCGAGCAGCAACTCAAACCCCCAGTGCCTACGAGCTCCCAGCAGGCCCAGAGCATCTCAACGTGCAGCTATGTTTTAATTTCCTTAAGCCACAGGACACAAGTCACAGCTCCAGCAGTGTCTGGAGCGAGATGTTCTGTGCTGATAACAATGCAAAGCTTTGTTTCCCGTGGTTTCCTGCTATGCCACAGGGATTTCACACCATCCAGAAGATGCTGCCCCTCTGCATGCACGGGGTTAACACCTTCAAAGGCACCAGTTGAAGCACTCTCTTCTTTCTGAATACCGAGAGTATCCTGAACACCCCTGGCCTCCAAAACCATTCCCTTCTTCCTCCTAACTTTGTAACTTTTTTCAGATTTCCCCTCACCAATCTAACAATGATGCACTTATTTGAACCTCGCTACTGTAGTTCTTATAATTATTATTATTATTATTATGTGTTCCTCTTGAGTAACCAAGTAACAGGCACAGGGTGAGGAAAAGCAAGGAACCCAAAAGCATTTGGAGAACTTCACAGTCCTGCTTAAGCAATCTTTACAAATTCCTTTAATTTATCTACATCCTGCCCTTCAAACAGTTAACTGCCTAGGAGTCCCAGTAAACTACAGTAAAAACTAAAAGGATCAAAAAAGAAAAAAAAAAGGTAAAAAGTAAAAAGCGTAAAAAGAAAAAAAAGTAAAAAGAAAGAAGTAGCTGCTGAAGACTACTGAGACTCAGACAGGTGAATCTGTATTTTGGTGGCTAGAAACAGACCACAGTGTTACATGCTCTTGAGCTGAATAATACCACACATCTATGGAGAATATCCCAGCCACACTCATTTGTTATTCACAGGAGAAAGAAAACTCCAAAAAGAGGATATTCAACAAGTTGCAATTAATAACAAAAGTTAAGTTATTCCCTTTCCCCTCAAGCACCACACCAAGCATCCTCTATCATAGCTCCCTTGGGGCCTGCCACTGACCCAGAGAGTCAGTAACTAAAGCAAATACACGGGATTTTTCCATTTGATAGCCTTGTTTTACATCAGCATCACTGCACTGTGTTCTGGTCAGTAACATTTTCAACCAGTCAATGCCAGTAAATCACTGAGTACCTATTTTACACAGTGTGTCAAACTATGTCACATTAGCTCAAGATGTTTAAGGTGCTTCTGCTGTTTATTGTGCTCTTCACATCCACTGACTGTTAAACTGAATGTTTAACTCATTGTTAAACTAAATCTGCCACTCCGTTTCTTAACAAAAGCACCTGATGCCTTTAAGCTTCTCCAGTCCTTCCACTTTCCTGTATTTAGTCCAACTTAATTCCTTTATGCATTCAACCAACTGGAATGTAAGTGAGGAACAATTATCTGACTGGTTCTGTTCATGCCCAGAATAGCAAATATAATTTGAAAATAATCTGAAAGGCAGCAATATGTGTTAATTTTGAACTATGTATAGTCTGTAAGACAGAATGTACTTAAAACGTGCATTGCTTAAAAGAGAGAACTCTCAATTTGCTCATGCTTGCTGCAGGAGTTGTGAATTGTATACTTTTCATCCTTTACACGTAAGATTTCTGTACTGCTTCAGCAGCAATAATTCTGATACATTAGAAACAGACAAATTATAAATATTTTTCCTTGTAGCCTTACCTGCTTTTCCATCCTGGTTGAAGCGGGAGTATTTGGAGTGCTCGAGCAGGGGCAGGCATTGCTCAATGGGTGTCCACACGTAGGTCTCTGGACACAGCAGGTCAGAGGGCCTGTACTGACCCTGGGAAGGGGAAAAGATGGGAAAAAAATAACCAAAAAGAGAGCAGTCATATCAGTTGCACAAGAACACTCTGGCTACAACTTGATTTTCCAAAGAGCAAGGAATAGTTTTTAATCTAATCTACACCAAATGAGTGCTCAGTGAAATCACAGGCTTTAGTCATTTCAGCACCATCTCAGGAGCACAAACTCAACCTTGGCACGTGATGAAAACGTAAAATTAACATAACACACTTCCACGATATCCAAGATGAACTAGGAGAGTTTTGGCTTTGCTTACTGGAACTCTGTATTTAAGCTACCCTCTGGAGCTCTGCTGAGTTGGGGCCAACACTAAAAAACTCAGCACCTCCAAAAGCAGCTCATCTCAAGTGTTGGTAATTCTAGCAAATAAAGGAGACCAAAAAAAAAAAAAAATCTAATAAAAACCCCACTGAACAGTAAGCAGGACGCTATTTTTATTACATTAGTGATGGAGCATTTCGTTCATTGCTACTTTAATAGTAACACTTTAATTCATGGAGCTTTTCCTGGATTAGTTTACAGGTAATGATTGGTGAAATTCTACCATTTTTTTGTTGATTTATTAAGAAGATATTCTTTGCAGACATTCCCAGAAACTAAACAGCCTTAATTACTTTCCCTCCAGCTACACAGAAAATCACCACCTCAGCAATAACAACCTCCCCTAATCAGATCTTCATTTGATTTAAAATAAGATTATTCAGCAACCTATAACTTAAAAGTCAAAATTCTATCTTTGAGCCATTACGCATGCAATCCATACACTCTCAACGTTCAGAGCCATATGGTGGCAATAGCAAATTAATTTTTAACTTGCAAATTCATTACACATCTCAGCTTGAGAAAGAGCCATGCAGTAAAGAGAATGAAAAAATGTAAGGATAGAAATTAAAAGCTTGGGCATTATCAGAAGTCACACTGCAGTTGATGTCATTAAGAGTCCTTCACATCAATTACATTAAATGGATAATTATCATCTTGAGATGAAGCTGATTTACTGCCCAGTATCTGCTCTGAGAAAAGGCAAAGAAGCCTTACATGAAGCTGAGCAGTGTTTGGGAAGGGACAACACAAAATTCCTGTGACTGCAGCCTGGAGGTGAAAACATTCCTTTAGGGACACCCTTATTCAGTATTCTTCAGTTTTGGAGAGTCAGAACCACCAGGAATTCCCAATTCTTTTTACACTCTTACTGCTCGACTCTTCATGATATTTACCGAAAAATTAACTTTTTTTATGTATTTCCCACCAACAGCAAATTCCTGAGCAGGAAATACAAGAATTATCTCTGATAAAAAGTCATCACTGTCCACATAAAAAAGATAAAAATAACCAAGCTTCATGCTGAGCCTTGTCAAATACCTGAGGTACTCCTCTGAAAAGGTCTGTATGACTGATTTTCTCATTTGAAAAACATCCAGGATTGACTTGCAACTACCGCTGCTGGTTTTGTTGGTTTTGTTTTTTTAATTAAAGGCAAATTTTTATATTAAATTAAAACAATATTCCTCCGATTCCATTCAGAAACTTAAACCTCAAGGCCCCAGAAAATCCTCTAAAGCCAGAGAATGGAAGTGACATTTTTAAATAAACCACTTTGAAATGTTATGCTCTCTAAACAGAAACAGTTGAAAGCTGTGTGAAGGTAGAGCTTAGAGAACACTTTTAATCACCATTACTCAGATGAAACAGTTTAAGGACTTGGAGAAAAAATATGCCTTTTCAGTCATATTTTAAAAAAAATTAGAACTAATTACTTGTTGATTTAAAGACATTTTCTCAACTGGCCAAGAAGGCAGAAACAGCCAAGGAACCGTCTTTCAGAGCTGTTGCTTAAGCACAGAAAATACAAGTGGCAAATTAATCTTTCCTAGTAGCATGAGTTTAACTCTTGGCTGTAAGAGAAGACAGCCCCGGCACTCAGTTTCCCCAGAAGATCCTGCTCCCACATCTTGAAATTTATCACATTTGTGAATCCCACACGTGAAAATCACTGTGCAGCCCTATCCTAAATTTCCCACTTGCTTCTGTAACATTACAGTCTGGGATGTACAAAATTAACTGCATTGCAGCATTTTTGGTTTGGTTATAATTTAAAAACCCTTCTTTAGCACTGAACAGCACAGTAATGGGAAAAATTGATTATCCAACCCATCACTGTAGATGCAATATTTATTTCGGGCATCAAAATACCATAATTTGGAGAGGAAGAGGAACAAATAGGTCTGAGGTGACTTCCTTTAGATGTTTTCTTATCCCAAAATTTAGGAACTTCTTAATAAACTTCCCTGAAGGCACAGGAGGCTGTGGGGATGACACATCACTGAGCCAGGACACTCAGTGGAATTAGAGGCAAAAATGAAAGAAGCCCTTGATTCTCTTTGATACCCTCCCTTCCCAGAAGTGTTCCCAAACACACCAGAAGTAAGATAGTTCTCCTGTAAAGGTGTTTTATTTATTTATGCTGGTCAAACCCACATCCCATGGCTCATTCCACAGAGGAAGGGGGAACACAGGACGTACCCAGGTGAGCTTCCCAATGAACAGCATTTGCACTGTGTCTGTATTGACAGAATTAAAAAGGGAACCCACAGGGCTTTATTAAATCAAATTAAGTTATTTCTAAGGGCTTTTGCCTCCCCCCCATCCTCTCCATAAGCCCTTACTCTCAATTTACTTACTTCCTTCAGAATATTTAAAACCTCAATATGAAAATAAACCACTGCAAATCCACCTCCTACCTTTTTCCTCTCTCCCTTTATTTCAGGACCTAAACCTGAGAGCCCACATATATTCTGCCTCATGTACATGAGCATCTGTACTTCAAGAAAAATGTTCACATTTCATTACTCATTCTAACATGATTACATCATCTAAATAAATTGTTTCTGAGCATACTATTTATATTTCTCCTTATTCTTAATACGGATTTGCAGTATACACCAAACATAAATCCAAAACAGAAAGGGGATCTCCTAAAGGGGAGTGCTGCAGAGGGATTTATCACAGTAGAACTTAATCAGATTTGCAAACCTGATTTTGAAAATAATTTCTCTTTGGCTTCAGATTAAATCAGCATTCATTTCAGAAGTGATTTATGTCTACGGTAAGAGTTCACAACTGAAAATATTTTGCTTTCTCTTATTTCATTATATACAAGCACTTGCACAGTAGAACTGTTTAAGTTGTCCAGACCATCTTGGGAATATTTAACTACAAGACTTTCAACAAAAAGTATCATCTTACAGACCATCCCTAAGCATTATCTCAGGTTTCAGCTTCTCAAACCCAATACCACGTGCTGATGAAAAGAATTCTGTCAATATAAAACAACTGCACGTATTTCTCTCTCTGCATCTACATTTTGCCAAGAAATATCCAAGACACAAAATGTGCTTTTTTGAAATGTTTTTGGAAATAAAAAAAAACAAACCCTGGTTTAGTGGAGGGTGTTCCTTCCCATGGCAGGGGGTGGGACTGGGTGATTTCTAACCCAAAACATTTCTTTCCAACCCAAACCATTCTGTGATTCCTCCATCAGACTGACGGGAATTAAACTCTTTACAGCACCATGAGGTAAGGTATTCCATCCCTTTAACCATCCTGGTTTACCTGTCCTTTTTTCCAATTTTGCTATTTCTTCTTTGAAACAGGGGAAAGAGCCACAGGGGAGAAACCATTTAAACTGCATTGTTCAAGGAGCATAACAGCACAATGCATAATAAAGGTACAAATTAGGTTAAAGACACAAATTGGATTAAAGATACAAAAAGATTAGATAAACACACAAAAAGATAAATATGGCTAAGAATTTCCCGAGCACGTGGTTCCTTCTACCAAGTCAACTCATCACAACATAAATGTGAGTGGTTTTTAATAAAAAATACCTGCAAGATGTTTTATTGTCACTAATGTTTGGAGCATTTTTCCTCCTATATAATATAAAAGAGAGAGCCTTCAAGGTGCTTTCCCTTATACAGTTAGACATGCTGCATTTTAATTGGAAGCTTCTGGAAACAAATTTTACAGAGAGACTGCCAAAACTAAATTAATACTTCACACCATTATGGTTTTTGTTTTACAGTTTTCAAATTACAATCGGCCAGAACTTCTCTGAACTTTTGTTCCACAGGAAGGGCACAGGTTTTAATGAGACTTTTGTCTGGAGATTACTTTTTAAATATTTTGCAAAATCTGAGGGATTTGGTAAGCACTTGAGATGAAAAACACCAGCAGAGTTTGTTTTTGTAGTCTAAGTAAATCTTAAAATGTAAAACTACCAAGAAAGACAATAGTCTCAAAAATGAAGGTCAAGCACCAGTAGCACTGAAAAAACAAAATAGGAAGGTTAAACTCACATTTAACTCTTTTATCAGGTACAGTTTACATCTGTATTCCATTTTTTCAAAATAAAACCATTGATCTTTTACTAAAAGTGAATTAAGACTGCCTTCATCTCCATCTCCAGCCAGCTGCTTAAAAAGAAGTTCTCTGGCTACACAAACAAAGCAACCCCAAACTACCAGCAGCGAGCCCTTAGAGCCGGGCAGCGCTGCCCACACAGGAGCGCGGCCGACCGTGGGTTTATTGAATTCAGCCTTTCCCCTGAAAGACAAACCCCTGGAATCCCCTCAGCAGAGTGTTGCAGCAGACCCCTGCTCCCTGATTTCATTACATAAACAGAAATAGAGTTTATGGATCCCCAGGAGAGCCCTTGGCCAGTAACTCGACCTGCCCGTGTTCTCCCAGCTCGGCCGTGCCAGCCCGGACAAAGAGCTGCACATCCCAACCCCTCCGTGCTTCCAGCCTCTCACATGGCATCCAGCTGTGCAAGGCCTAAATGACTCCAGAAAAACAACAAAAAAACCCCCTGCCCAAAAACTACCCACACAAATTCGCTCCCACCTCGCAGTCACTGTTTTAAACATCTTTTTAAACAAACCAAAGCCCCGTAAGCAATAGGCACAGAATGAAGCAAGCAGCTCTGTTTATCCAGGAGAGATGGCTGGAGACTTCACCTTTATCATCAAAAAGTACTGAGCTTACAAGAAAATATATACCAAAGAGGAGTTACATCGCTGGGTAACTCCATTAACAACTTGGATTTCACCCAGCTGCCCGAAACTCCCGTGCCAGGATCAAACAAGCTGATTTTGTCCAAGCTGCAAACTTTGAAATAATGATGGACTCCACATTTTTAGGATCCCAGAGCTGCATTCTTGAGAGCTTAGCCACCTTTCTGTTTCATTAAAGAATAATGTGTTGTAATCCTTAAAAGATGTTACGAACAGGAACCAAAATTTATTTTGTAGCTCACAGAACTCAAGTACATGAAGTGCCAGCCCTTGCTCTTCAGGAAGATGTGTTCATTGTTGTTTAGTTACATCATCACAGGCACAAAATCTGTGCTAAGGGAATTTTACAGGCAGCCAGGGAGCTGTAAGGTGCTTCCCAAGGCACCTCAAACGTGGAAACTCAGAGCGAACACCCACCTTCTCCCATATTCTTTGGTTTCCCCTAAGTGAAATGTAAATACAATTAGATGTTGTATTTCCAACAGAAATATGGACTCATAGAATGGTTTGGGCTGGAAAGGACCTTTAAGGTTATCTAGTTCCAACCCTTATCTAGATCAGTTAATTATGTCATTACTTCTTTTAACTGTCTTTCTAAATGTTCCCCAGTGATGTTTAAACTGACTGTCCAAAGCAGATTTGTATACAATTTGCCAACTTGCACCTCTTTTTTGTTTATTTCCCAAGTCCATGTAATGTATTAAGAGAAATAACTAATGATAAATTTAAATAGAAAATACTTCTGACACTTGTTTCTACATGTCAAACAAAATAAATCTCCTACAGTTGTTGACTATATATTCATACTTGGCTGTACTTCACTAACTATAAAAAAAAAAGCATTTCAGAAGGTTTTCATAGTGTCCCTCAGGTAAATAAAATATTTCAGGTACGTGTAAAACAGATTAAGATAATGAGTAAAAGTCAAAAAGGAAGGCAGCCAAATTCAGTATCCTGCAATTATCATGTAATTATTTGGCCATTAACTGCCTACATGCTCTTAACCCACTACAAAAGTGGAATTAAATTAACTTTATCTTAAATTTCTCTGAGATTTAAGGTAAATCTCAGCACTTTATTTGCCTAGGGTGCTCTGCAAAGCAGTACTTTTAAAGAAATACTCCCCCTTCCCCTCAAAATACCTTTAGAAACTTTTACCCTTTCTCTGTTTTCCCAACATGTGCTATTCCTAGCAATCCCCCGAACTGTTTGATTTTGCCATCTTCATAGCCCAGTGTAAACTCCAAATAGCTGCTTTCCCCTTTTCCTCCCTCACAGAAATTATCTGAAATATTGAGCACTTTCTGGCTTGATTTTGATACTGGGAAACAGCCAGCAGGTGTCTGAAAAGGCTCATGGGCTGCGACAGAAAAAATTGCTTTCCACTGAGGTAAAAAGGGAACATTTGGGACATGTTTCGATTTTTTTTTTTCTTTTCCCCTTTAGTCTCCAAGCCTGTGCAGCTCTTCTTCCTCCTTTTTTATGCCAATGTTATCTTTCCCTCCACTCACTGAGTAGAACACGCCAAGGGAGGCTCTGGGTGTTTATGTTGAGCTCCAAGCTACGACCTGCTGCACATTAATATTCAAACACACCATCCACAGGATCCAAGAAGCCAACAAAGTGCTGCTTGAGATAAAGCACATCCGCGACCACACTCCAACAGTTCTTCTCTCCAACACCACCGCATTAATCAATGAGATAATTCTGGTTTCAAGTTTTAAAGTCAGCAGTAATTAGAATGGTTGAGAGCCTTAGAGAGGGGCTGCTGCATCACCTCTGCCTTATCAGCTTGGGATGCAACTGTCCAGAGCTACAGATAAGACACAGCCCTGGGCATCCTCTCACAGCCACTTTCAAGCACTGCTCTCTCCTCCAAGACTTCTTCCTAAGAGATTGTCCTTTCTCATTTACAAAGAGCAGTAAGTGAGGGTTCTCCTTTTGTTCTAAGCAACTAAAGCCACTCTATCTAAAGTCACCTTATCAAAGCCACTATGTCTGCAATAAAGCCACTGATAAGGCTTGCAGAAAAGAGGAAAAAAAAAAATCTGTATGTTCAGGAATACATCATAAAAACTTGATGACTAGATATTTACACGAATACTTGTGAAAATTTAATTTGAAGATTTGCAGGGGGCAGTTGTCAATCTTTTACATTCCTGTTCTTTGCACTTAGAGATTTACTCAAGCCGGCGGGTGTCCAGTGTAAGGTAACATCTCCTAACTCAGACACAGGACATGAAATATCTATGCCTATTCCCACTCCCTACCTCTTACTCTCAGCAAGAAAGACGGACAGATGCATATGCACAAATTCTACATTTGTGACTCTTAAGATTTCAGTAGCATTCACTGTTTAGATTAAACCTCCCAGGCTGAAGTTGCCCTGGAGATGGTGTTTCACACTGCACAGCCAACACTACCAACATGACAAAATGGTCCCTTCAAGACCAATAAAGTGCATTATTTACCCTGAAACTGCTGTTGTACTCTGGTTCCAGACCTTTGATGACAGCAACAGCACATTTATGGATTCTGGACTGCCCTAGGGTGACTGTTTATCCAAAGCTGAAATAATAATCTTCAAATGACAGACAAGTTTGAAGACAACTCTTGAAAATGAGAAACAAAAGAGAAATACTACAGGCTACGGAGCTTACATAAAGTTAGGGCCACTTTTAAAGCATGTTTTCTAAGTCCTTTTACATCACCAAACTACTGATTTATCTATTTTGCCTTCTTTACATTTCCCAAAGTTCCTTTCTCTCTTTTTTTTTTAATCTCCTAATCCGTGCTGTACATAATGACATTTTATTAAAACAGACTATGGAAACAAAGTTTAGCTTTCAGTGTTATTACATAAACTTTGTTTGATGTACAGAAATAAAAAGAGATGCTGATATGATGAGATGGTACTTACAGGAAAACTCTGCTGGATGGAACTCCAGAGACTGCCACCAGAATATTAAGAACATTAGAATATTAAGAATATTATTAAGAATATGAAAACTTTCTATAGCTTCAAATATTGCCATTTTATCTCTCTCATGCACTAATATTTACTATCAGTGACACTAAACTGGCAGGACAGTGACATCCACACAAGACTGAGATTCCAAGGAATGTTTCTACTTCGAGGTGTATTGGTGCACATTTAGAGACTGAGATCCCCTAGGAACTCCAAGGGTTGTGCGTTCAAAACGTTTTGCAGGAAAAATGATTTTGTGATTGTAAACAAAATATATAAAACCAGCTAACACTTACTGGAAATTGCTGTTAAAAATTCAGTTGGGAATGAGCTAATTAAAGATGGTACCACACAGTTGTTCTGGAGCTGGAAGCCAGTATCTGTCTTGTCTGTAGGGAAGCTACTCAAGAATGCTAAAAAAAGCAGCACAATTTGAGAAACTTAAGTGGAAAACAATAACAAAGAAGAGTTATGCTTCTACACTTGAAGGCTATTAACTTACTTGAATTTTAGCCAACTTTTTCAACAACTTCGTATTTTTTAAGTATATCACGGAAAAAAGTATATAATAAGAATTGCCTTTTTATTGCAAAAAAATCAAAGAGTTTGGGGGAATAAAAGTCATATGGTTATTGAAATGGACCTTGTTTACTTTGAATCTGCAGCAGAAATTCTTAAGGAGACCCTAGCATTAAACTTGGAAAGGGAGATTAAAAAGAACTATGACAAAAAGATAAAACCCAAGTGGGGGCCTCAAGAGGAATTCTTCATTACAGACACAACCAACTCTGTTGACTTAGGTCTATCTCAAAAGGAGTTTATTTTGGCAGCTGGAAGAAGCAAAAGAAGAGAAAAAGACGAAAAAAACCCCCCCAAAAAAAGAAATGAGTGTTTCAATCATGTGGATCCCGTATCTTTCTCTTGAAGAGTTACCATAAACTGACAGTATTTTTTGAGTTCATTAAATTAAAAGTAAGAAATTAAGAGTTAAAAGTTTGTTTTCTTATATTTAATGTAAGGTGAAATAACCACAGGAAAAATATGCACAACCTAATCGATCATAGCCACGCTTTGCCTTTCCAGACACAAAATTGTCACACTGATATTAAATAGCTTTAAATATTCATTAATACCTCACTGGCTGGAGTCACATCTAAAAGAACAGCTTTCATCTGTAGCTTATGGTCATATGCCACAGGAAAACTAAATTAATTCCCTGTCAAAGAGGCTTCTGCTATGTAGTTATCAAAGTAAAAACACCACACACCACATTTACTTAATAGAAAAAATAGATAAACAAAATTAAATTGAATTTAAATGAAAGTGAGCATGTTTTAATTTTTTTTTTTTCTGTACAACTGCACAGTGGGAAGCAGAAAATTAAAATTCAACAGAATTAAAGCACCAGCATAATAGAAATGGGTGTCAGGGCAGAGTACAGAATCTTTTATTTTTACTTTATAAAAACATTGTCTGTGATTACAATGTGCCAAACAGTGAACCAATGCAAATCAGTTTCTTAATCTTTTATGATAACAACAAGAAATTACTTTGTGACATAAGACTCACTTCAACTCCAAACTGGTTTTTATCACCTTCTAAAGCAACAATTCTAAAGCACAACGAGGAAAGCAGGTATATTCTATATATTTACTTTTCAGGTGTCTATGAAGTCTCCATTTACTCGTTTTAGCCGTGCACAACACACGATTGCTCTTGCAGCTTAATCCAACTGCACATTCCCAGCTCCTAGATAAAATTGTTCAGGACTGTGCACCAACAGGGCACATGGAAACCAACCTTTATTCCTGCCCAGTTTCTCTGGATTTTTGACATTTTTGACAATTCTTTGCCTGCATGTCTACCTTCACAGTTGTTGTGTTGTGTGCTTACTTCCAAGCCCTTTTTCCCCACTGTCCATCAGCGTCCAAGCTCTCCCCATCTTTCCCAGTGTCTCTCCAATGACTCTCTTCAGACAGTTTTCCCTGGTGCCCCAAACCTTCCCTTCTCCCAGCTCCAAAACTCAACTTTTCACCGCACTCAGAGCCCCTTTTCCAGCTCAGCCCTAAGGATCAGCTCTCCCTGTGTGACTGCCCAGGTCATCACACACCACTGGGAACACCACTCCTGTCCTGGACTTCCCCAAAGTCCTGCTCCAGCCTCCAAGAGGGTTTTAAAAAACCCAGCCAAAACCACGCAGAACTTGCCAAAAATCCATCCAGACTCTGAGGGCAAGAAAATAAGACCTCCCAAAGGAAGTCTGGACGAGGGTAGCCTTATACTGAATAAATAATTTCGTGCTTCTCATGCCCAGCTACCAACTCAGCCTGTGGAATATTTCAAGACATAATAAATACCAGACTAACTGACAGCTTTGCAAATTGTGAAACACTGATATTCACAAGTTGAAACATACTCCTGATTAAGAATTCAGATGCATGATGTTGGCTTTAGACTAAGATATGCTATGTGGGGTTTTCAAACTTTACTCAATTAGATCATGTTGAAAAACAAGGCCACTTTAAAATGTGTCAGTCCAGCTTTCTTCACTTCTAGTTGCTTTTATACATCTAAGAACAAGAAATAATACTGTGAAGTCAGTAATTCAGAACAGTACAAGATTTTTAACTTCACAGCTTTCTACCGATACATGGTACACTAGACAAGTTTTTTTAAGCCCAGCAATAAAAAATTTAGTAAAAGCCACGTAATTTACCTTTAGTCATTCAACACTGAAATGCACATAGCCCAGTACTGAAGAAACAACCTCAAAATCAGTGGCACATACATGCAAATAGATGTTAACAGTAATTTTAGGATAGAAGAAAAAAAGTAGGACAAAGGGAGACAACAGCACAGGAAAGTTCATGAGTAAAACCTTCATTTTTGCAGGATCTTGAATAAATAGTATTGTGAAATTCAAGCTAATGTATCCTTAATGCACACACAAAGACGTAATTCAGACTAAAAATCTGAAGGAGGAAAAAAGGCAGCGATAAATCTCAGTCTTTCGGTGTCTACAATTTGTATTACAAGGATAGAGTAATGCACCTCTGCCAAAAAAACTAAACCCACTTGTCTCCCTTACATCTGCAGATTAAAAACTGAATAAATAAATAAAAAGGCTCGCTTTACCAGTGTTCCAAGCATGTGTTAGAACTTAAACCTTAACAGCAACCAAAGCAACAGCTATTTGCACAAAGGATCAATAAGTATCTGTACAAAAAATCTGGACCATCAAAACACGTGTGCTTTAAAAGAAGTTTCTCCTATTGTCCCTAAAAATGTTTATTTTCATAGTAAGTTTTCATTCATGAAACAAGCATTCTAATTTTAGGTCCGTTTTGTTTGCTGAGTGTTTGTCAAACAAGCCTGCTTTGTTTGCTGGGAGAGGGGAATTTGTAAACAAAGCCTCTGTGTTCTCCCAGGAGTCCCTTCTCAGCAGGAGAGCATCCGACCACCTTGGGACCATCCCGGCACGCGGAGCTCAAACCACGGGGCTCAGCTGCAGCAGGCTCAGAACAGACAGAGCCTGTGGTGCAGCAACGTGACAGCTCTGCCACCCCAGAAGAGATGGCTCATGGTGTTCCAGGCTGGAAAACTGGGAAGGGAAGCAGCACCACGGCCACTTCCAGCCCAAACATCTGTGAGAGGCAAGAGCCCCAGTGCTGCAAGAAGCAGAATCTGAACTGCTACCACAGCCCCTACCAGCTTCCCATCATCTTGGAATCACAGGGGTATGGAATGGTTTGGGCTGGAAGGGACCTCAAAGCTCAGCTCATTCCACCCCCTGCCCTGGGCAGGGACACCTTCCACTGTCCCANCAATCACAGGGCTATAGAATGGTTTGGGCTGGAAGGGACCTCAAAGCGCAGCTCATTCCACCCCCTGCCCTGGGCAGGGACACCTTCCACTGTCCCAGGCTGCTCCCAGCCCCGTCCAACCTGGCCTTGGGCACTGCCAGGGCTGAGGCAGCCACAGCTTCTCTGGGCAATCTAACAGCACCCTCACAGTAAAGAATTTTTTCCAATATCCCATCTATCCCTGCCCTCTGGCAATGGGAAGCCATTCCCTGTGTCCTGTCCCTCCATCCCTTGTCCCAAGTCCCTCTCCAGCTCTCCTGGAGCCCCTTTAGGCACTGGAAGGGCCTCTAAGGCCTCCCCAGAGCCCAGGACATGTTTGGTTTTCTTTTCTTCTCTTCTCTGCCTTAACACTCCAAACTGAAAGCCAGGCTGTAGCTACGTTAGTTGTCAGAAGAAATACTAAACTGAGAGAGCCCCAGGGCTTCAATGCATTCCCTCTGAGACCATGCTAAATAAAAGAAATTGATGAAAGAATCCAAGAATAGGGACACTAAACAAATATAGGAATAAGACACCAAAACCATGGCTAGATAGAGATGTACTGAATTTTTGTTGAGCTGTTTTGCAGGAAACAATAACTGCCTGAGGACACAATACAGCAAAAATAATTGTATCCTTCCAACATGTTCTTTTTGACATTGACTTGTTTTCAAACTCCTCCTTATGTTATTAAACTCTGTCTCCTTAATTATAAACAAAATATTAAACTTCTAATCCTGGAATTCTTGTCAAATAAGTCCATTTTTATCATACAAAGCCGAACAAAATGAAATTACAGTGGGGGATTTTGTAGCAGTCATTCCTCGTGCAGCTTTGCATCCATTAAGCTCACGGCCCTGTAAAACTGCCCAACACTCTTCTCTTAGCTGGGCAGAACACGTTCACCATCATGCTTCCATCTGAATTACTGCCATTTAAGGTACACAAATGTCTACTTGCATGTTTAGGAAAACAGACTGTTTAATGTTATGCATCCCCAAAGTCTTTGAGCTGAAACATCAACACTCCAGTTTTCTCTTAATGCCAGATGTTTGCAAACTTTGCTTTATAAACACCCTCACGTTAAAAAAACAAGTTTGAAGGCAAAGGGGCTGGAATTAGTAACTATACTATAGGCTGTGTTAAGTCCTGATCATTCCAAAACCTGGTAATTCAAGGGTGTATTAAACATCCACCCAAATATAGGTCTAGGGGAGTACTAAATTAGAACTGCACTTATAGAAGTCTAGCACTGTTGCCATTCTAACAGTTTACAGTCCCTGCTTTTCAGAGTTAAAAATAATCAAAAATTGCCCAGGCAATCAGCCTGCTTTATTTTAAAATCAATAAAGCTCCACCCTGTACTCACATGCATGCATATCTTGAAACAAGACAGCAGCTTCGTGAACTTCCCTGCACTTTTAACACACTTCTAAAATAGACAGCAAAGTGTTATAAACACCTGCATGCTCAGCATCTATTATGTCAGTATTTAGTGGCATAAACTTTAATCAGTGGCAAAACTTTAATCAGTTTGAGTCAAATAAGTTTAATCCAGATCTACACATCTAAAGAATAGCAGCCAAAAATGTTTCTAAACATCTCTGCCTCTAAAAATATACTGTAACATCTCTCCACCTTCCTCCCTTTGCCCTGAATGGAAGATACTTAAAAGCAATTAATAACATGCCACACAATGCCAAGTGGTAAAGGCTAAAATGGAAAGAACCTAAGAAAAAAAATCATTAAATAAATCATGGCTCAACCACATTGCCCATATAATCACTCAGCAGCCCTTGAGAACACTAGCCCTAATAGCTTAAATAAATAAATAAAATCAATAGATCAGTGGAACAAAATGCTCATCTTGTCTTCTGTCCATTCATAGAACAACAGTGCATTTGTGCTGGGACAAAGATAGATTTTGGGTCCTATGTACTTTTGCTCCACAAACCCATTCTTCTTCAATTAATTGACAATGGAGCCATTTTCATACTGGTTTTTTGTCATCCCATCTCAATGGTATTTGTGAAAACATTTTTATTCTGAACAAGAGAAGGGGAGGAAGCAAACAGCATCCTACGCTATTAGAAAAGATCTACTCCCTTGAAACCTTTCTGGTAAGAATCCCCAAATTATCCAACACATCTAACACAGCAAATAACTACTCTGAACAGTTTCAGCCATTCCTTTCAGAGCAGTTCAGTTCTTCAGTTGGGAACAACTAAACAAATAAAGTTTTTGGCAGTGGTTAATTCTCACAGGACAAGCAGAAACCTTGGGGCAGTGTCTGAAAACACCAAGGGGGGCTTTGGGGTCATTGGTTTTTAAGGTTTTTTTTAATTTGCACTCAGAAAGACAACAACTCATCAAGCTCCCAGGTCTCCACAATAAGGCAACCTTTGAAAGACTTTGGGAACTGATTTTATTAGATTAAGAAAAAACTTTAAAGAAGCTGTAACAAAAATATTACACTTCTCCCCTGACCCTCCTGCTTGGGGGCCCTGCTCTGTGCAGCCTCTCAGAGCCCTCATGGATCTTTGGGAAAACTCAGCACCACCCAAGCACCTGCCAAGCTCCACAAACTTCAGCTACTGTCTCTAATACCAATTAAAGAGAGCACAGATTTGTTTTTAAATTACTTGCATCTAAATAACGGTGGTGGCTACCACAGGATAACATGAAATAATCTGCTCCCCTACCAGGGATATGCTGCTGGTGTGAAAACACAATTAATTACCATCATCTGCAACCCAGTACTATCACAGCCTTGCTCTAGGTTTTTGTTCTTCATTTGTTACTTTGAGCTGTTGCTTCAGGTATTTACCATAGTGCTGTAAACAATAATTTACTGCAGTAAGGAAGATAAAACTCATCCAGGAGATCTCCATAAGCACTGGAAGAAAAAACCATAAAACCCTCTTTCAGCTCATTTAATGCAATATTCTCTCCCGAAAGAAAGAAAAATGCAAGTTTTAACACAGATTTAGCCAAAGCAGGATGGACAGCAGAGAAATTCAGCAGCATACACCTATCTGATTTCACAGTCCCGTAGTCACAAACCTTGACACTAAAAATAACTCAGCCCACATCCCAATTTAGCCCATTCTGAAAACTTTGTAGTTGCACAATTCCCTTTTCTTCTCCTCCTTTCCACCCTTTCTCCTTGCCTCCAGAGGTTACTATCTTCTTTAGTACAATGAAGGCAGCAACTCACGTTATATAAACAAATGCTACAAGCTGACCTCAGCATCTGTGGGCCTAATTTTAGCCACCATTCTCTAGGACAAAAATACACTGGTTGATGAAAATCTTCTAGGCTGCGTTAAAAAAATTACAAAAAGCTTAAAAAATGAGACTTGGAGAAAAGAAGGATTTGAGGGGTATTTTTGGTGGATGGTTGTTTGGGGTTTTTAGAGAAGCCCGTGAGGAGAAATGTTGGTAACCATCAGGTTTAAAAAGAAGGTTGTTGCAAAAAAACCTACAAAACCAAACACAACAACAACAACAACAAAGAAATAATAATTTTATTCTTTAGGAAGAAAAGCTTAGGTGAGACACTAAGAAAAAGAATTTCAGTGGGACGACCACTAAAGAACAAGAATATGTAAGAATATTCTTATATACCCTCACCAAGGCATAGAGATGTGCCTGAGCCTGTCAAGGGAGGCCCTTGGCACACATGCCCTACAGGCCTTAAAAGTTAACACAAATATAACTGAAGCTGTCTTGCACTAAAGGGATGGACTACACCATCCATGACTCCACTTTTCCCTCCTGCCTCCAAATCACTCACCTCCATAGGATTTTGGGACTCTCATTCCCATCCAAGTACTGACGTTGAATTTTTTGCAAACTAGACTGTGTTTAACATCAGGGTTGAGGATAAATAATAGAACCTCATTAATATACTTCTGCTCATTAATTATACTTTTACTTGGAGACTCGGTACAGTCAGCAGCTAAACAAACTCAGACAAAGAAAATAATCATTCATAATAATGAATTGTCGTCTAGATTACATGTAACACTTCAGAGGAGTGTACTGTGATACCTCTGTAAAATTAATGAGGTCTTAGTTAAACCAGGCCTCATTAAAGTATCTCCCATTAAACCTTTCCTGGAAAATTGGAGAGAAAACATCTCTTGTGTAGATTAACTGGCTTGTCAGCCAGCTCCTACTGTAAAGGCCACAAGTGAAATACGGCAGAGCCAGGAGCTCCAGGCTTTCAGACCAAATAAATTCCACTTGACAATATTGCCTAATTAAAGCTAATATAATCAGCAAAACAGCAAAAAATAAGAGCAGCTGGATTTGGAGTTAGATGAGAGATCCAATACTCCAAGTGTTGCCAGCCTCAATAAACGTGGTGCACAGATAAAATTAACCAGTCTCGGGGACTCGCACTTTGGTGACAGATTTGGCTTTTCTGTAGGGCACAAGAACTTTAATATTTTGGCCAACATCTGAAATCTGGCCTGGCTATGAACAGCTTCACAGAGGGACTGTGTCAGGAAAAGTGAAGAGAATTATCTTCATAAATGTGTTTTCACCTTTTCCATCACAGCACCGCACAATGTCCATCTCTGAATATCCACTTTTGGGAATTCCCACAAACAGACAGTTACAGAGACAAAATTCAGAAGCAAAGGGTGTTAAGTAGTGTATGAGGACCATCCAAAATGATTAAATCAACAAAAAATGAAGTTGACGAAGCAGCACTACATCAATCCATTTGCTCAATAGAAACCCTAAAAATACTCTTAATTCCATGCATTCTTACACGTACTAGGAAGGACTAAATGCGTTTGTAGAACTGTAACTGGAAAATTCTGAAATGGGAATTTTGGCCTCATTCCTCAGATGAAGAAAAAAATCAAAGACACATGAATTGTGAAATATATTATTGCCCCTTAAAAAAAAAATAAAACCAACCAAACAAAAAACCAACAACACAAGAAAGCCACCCAAACAAAATCCACAGCTCTTTTGTCTCTGCACTTCACAATTTACAGTTCTCACTTTAACTGCTAGTGGTTGCTATGGAGTCCCCAAAGGAGCCTTCAGCTAAGATTTAGTGTAAGTCAGAAATAAGCAGGGAATTTATGACTATGCTGAGTCATGAATTAGACATGATAAATTTCTACCAGGTACCATCATTCAGAAGACGGTTTGCCTCAGGTTTATTAACATGATCCTGAATAAATCTTTTCAGCAGCTCCTTTTGACAGAGACAGGCAAGTTACCTCTAGTAACTCTGAAAACATCCACCAGTACAGAACTGGCCAACAATTTAACAAACTGTGCCTCTTACTCTTGGATTTTTATGAAAATAAGGTAGGATTTTCGCTCACTTAATCTTACACAAATTAGCAAAATTACATTTATTTTTAAAAAAAATTATAGTGAAGTTGTCCCAAATTAACAGAATTCCTGTAATAAGTAAAAGGTGTAGAACACATCGCTGCTGATGTGCAAATGTAGGTAGTTAATGCCACATTAATCACATTTCTGTGTTTATTCTTCACAACATTTGAACTGGGAATCCTGAACATACAGAATATGTTTGGGTTTTTTAAGGACCATATGAAAAGAACTTGATCCAAGCCAAGTTTATTTTCTCAAGGTGCAATAATGAGAAAGAAACTTGTTGACTTCAGGGGTCAGCTGGGACCTACAGAACAAACATCTTCTGGCCTGACAAAAGCCTAGAAATAATACAATCAAACATAAATATACATATTATTTTCACTTCATTTCTGCTACAAACTTCAGTCATCTTAAACTTCATAAACAACTAAAGAGAAACACGAATTTCTAACATTAGGAACATAAACATTTCTAACATTAAAGAAATAAATCCCCAGGGACATGTTCACTTCTGTCTCAAGGGAGTTCTAACTGACAGAGAAATAAGTCCTCATTGAAACTATTTTACCAGGAAAAATAAAGTTAAGCAAAAAGACATGGCTGGGATCTGTGTCTGTTTCTAGCAGAAAAACGGGATTGCAGAAAAACGCTGTGTGAAATTCAGCACAGCTTCAACACCTGTACTGAGGAAAAACTGCAATAATTTGCCAATTACATGCAGTAAAAACCAACAGCTTGGGGAAAAAATAAAGAAGTAATTGAGTAATTGCATTCACTATCTTTACCTGCCATGAAAATATGGAAATAAACACGGAAACTGATATTCTGCTTTAAATAACTACATTTTCAGTGGAAATTCCCTGTCAGCATTCAGTGATGGCTGTTGCCATCCAGACTGGAGCATCTCTTTACTCCTGCTTGTTGATGCTCATAATAATGTGGTTTTCACAAACTCTCCGCATGTCTTCAAGAAAAAAAAACCCACAAACCTAGAAAGTGGCCTCCAACACTTTGTAAGAAGTTGTTAAAAGTAAAGAAGAAAAGCTTTTAAACATTTATCACTAGCATTACATCAAGAACTAAAGAGCGCGTTCTTTTTCACCCGTGGTGTTTTGATTCTGCCCCACATTCTCACATGGTTGTTTATTCCAACATGTTCCATTCCATTTATTTGGTGCAGGCTGTCAGATATGGAAAGGTGAAAGGAAAAAGCTTTTATGGAAGGAAGAAACAAAAGGGAAAAAGATAAAGAAGGAAGCAGCAAGCTGTAAGGGACTCTGCAATCCTGAATAGAGCACCTGCCTTCTCACAGCCAAAAACCAGACACCCGTCATCGTCAAAACACATCTGATAAAATACATGTAGAGAGAGAAGGACTTTTGCACTAGATACACCCTGAAGGAATATTAAAGCAGCTTGATTTTCAGAAGTATTTAACACATGTACATCAAGTCAATCATCCAAAATCCTTTCGGAAGTCTTTGGCCACTGTAAAAACTTCTCAAAATCCCTTTGGGTTTTAATGCCCAAACTCCAACAGAATTCAGAGTAGTCTTTCTCCTTAGGCACTAAACCAAACCATTACCAGGAACAGCTGGGGTAAGGCCAGAGCTCTGCAGAAATCAATGTTCAGTGTTCAATTTTAGCTGCTGATGCTCATGCAGAGGAGGATCCCAGCCAGTGGGGAAGTCCAGCGAGGAAACGGAAGGAAGGCAGGAGGTGGATAAAAAAAATGTTAATAAGACACACACGAAAGCAGGGATTACCTCCCCACTTGTGCAACTTACAAGTCTCAGGGCTTTATTACTATATGTTTTTGTCTTTATTATTTGCTGCTTGTTTTTAACAGTCTTGCCAAAAAAAAGCAAACCCACTGTGTTGCCGAAACTTTTATTGCTTTCTTAGAGTAAATAATGGTTTTACAATGCAGATACTCCATTTCTTTATTATCAAATGGTGCTGCAAGCAACAGCTTGGCACTCTATAACAAGCACTGACTTTTCAGGATATTTAGTCGACTATTTATGACCTGTTCACATAAAAAGCTGTTTTGTACTAATTGCAATGCAGATTTATTCCTATAACTTTACAAAATTAATCCTGGAAAAGCCACTAGTTTCAGGGCAACTCCGGTTCTCCCAGCTCATCATATTTTCCCATTTTAAGGTAAATAGTAATAGCAGTGAGAAAAGGAGGCTGAATAAAAAGATGACATACAGAAGTATAAAAGCACCAGCTCTTTTTGTGTGGAACTGGTGACACATTTAGCAAAGCTTTTTGCTGTTCAGTGGCAGAACCGTAACAGGCACGTGCTTACACCCCCAAAATCACAGAGGATCACATTAAGGCACGTCACATTAAATCTCCTCTCCTCACAAATTTCACTTTACACAGCAAATCCGAGCTTACTGAAAACATTAACTAAATTCCACAGTGAGACATGGCGGGCAGGGGAAGATGAGCCAGACTCCTGTGGATCCTGTGGATCTTGTGGACGTGGACATGCAGGCTACCGCTGGATGTATTTCACTGCTGCACGAGGAGTGATGCTGAAATTCCTGAAAGCAGCCAAAGAAATTGGCTCTCGAGTGCCATAAAATTCCAGGGGCACCGCTTACGACCACAGTCAGTCCGAGGTATTTAGTTTAAGAATGATTAATCACAGTTGAATCAGCCTTTTGTTTCTTTTCTGACATTTCAGAGCCCTTTCTAGTATTCCATCTATCTGAAGTCTGGCCATGACTTGATACCGAAGGAGACTGTTTGAAATAATTCCATTTACTTTGACCTGCATACAAGTCTGGATAAAGGTTTCAGTCAAAACACCTCTTCACATCATAGAATGGTCTTAAAATGGCACACAGAGATAACACAGCAAGAAGACATTAAATCTGCTGTGCACTTCAAAGTGCTCTCAGAGTTATTTACCAGCATCAGTGGGGTGGCCTCAGGGGAAGCACATCCTTGACCAAAACAAGTACCTATCCATGCTCAACTGCAGTGTTTGCATGCAAATACCGGCACTGAAAAAGCCTCACAAAACCCAGAACTAAGGAAACTCACGCAGAAAATGCCACCAACAAATCCTTCCCAGCACAAGAACTTAGAGGAGGAAGGGATTTAAGGTCAACAGAGGCAAATGCAAGGCAGCAAATACACTTATTTATACCAGAAACACAACCTCAAAATCTATTTAAATGTCACCCACCACAAGACTCAAAGTCTGTATCAAAGGACTGCAATGGAAAGAAGAGAAAGGACCTCAAAGAGCTCGGGAGTAATTGGAAAATGTGAATTTAGTAACGTAGAGACACAGAGTGAAATTTTTTACTTGAAGTATGCAGGATCAAACAGTCAGAATATCAAAACAGGAGGAAAATCCAAGGTCCTCTCAAGCATTTCTCTGATATGGCTGCTTGCTAAAGGTGCTTCTTTTATTTCTGTAATTCCATAAATATGCTTGTAAATTACTACATTTAACTGAAAACATTAACAACTACACAGACAGGACTTAAACACACGAGAAGCAACCCTGAGACCAACCTCATTTTCAAGTAAAATACTTTCTTATACTTAAAACTTTATCACACACTCCAAAATGCATTAGGAAAAAGACTTTGCATTGTATGATTGTGGAAAATTTTCCAGGAGACTGCTTTCCAATGTGAGAACTACCACATCTAACAGAGCCTGAGAAGGTTTCCCACAAGGTCGTGAATTTCTTCAGAGAACCATTTTAAGCTTGTATTACCCTAACCTACCCAGAAAAAAATGGAACAAAGCCATTGCTTAAGGTTTTTCACTGGATTTTTCCATATTAGCATAATAGGACTACAGGAATCCTTTTGTCTCAATTTAATGTAGATTTTATTTTACCAGTTTGTAAATATTAACCCATACATGGGAACAAATCTGAGAGAGGCTGGGAACTAAAAGATATCCTAATATTGCAATGGAGTCCCTTCCCTCATCTTAAAGTAATTTCACTGGGACTCCACTGTTCTGAAATCCCATTGCAATCAAATGTTGGCTGCTTGGGAACAAAAGGAATGGGAACAGTGAGTCAAAAGGGAGCTTTATTTTAAGAACCTCTGTAATTATGTCTGATCCATGGGTTAGCTGATACTCTTAACCATTCATCTACCTGCCTGAGATTTCAGAATTCTCCAAGTCTGTCACTGTGCCAGAGGAATCCCAGCTTGGGGATCTGCTTCCAGGACTTTCAGGCCTCCAATCTTCCACTGGATTACACACTATCCACCAAACACTACACACCAAATTGTACCATTTGTGGAAAGAGAATCCTTCAGATGAAATGGCCACACACTGACCCCCAATAACTATTTCCCAAATCCTGTGCCTTCAGTGTAAATAAGTGCTTGTGTTTTCATAAAACACTGCTCATACAGAGAAGTGCTGCTGTGCTCAGCCTCCATTTCTGAACATCCCAGGACAAATAATTTGCGAAGAGAATTATGAGAAAAAGGCTAAAAACCCATTGGAGAGCTTTCCAGCTCCTTCTCTTTCTTTCCTTCATTTCATTTCCTTACCTGACACCAGTTTAACAACAGTCACCCACAGCCTGTCACTCTTCCACAGCAATACCATTAAGGGAAGGGAGCCTCTAACATCTCTATTAAACTCCAATAAAGCAAAGTCTTCCACGTGTAATGCCTCTAAGTCAACCAAGCATTACTGAAATTACTTAAAATGCAAAGTCAGTACCTCCCCACCCTACTTCACCACTCCCAGTCACTTCACAAGAGCATCAGCATTGTCCAGGTGCATTTCAGAGCTTAGTTTGATAATTTGGTTCCAGTGTTATTTCAGTGAGGGGCAAGGGGAAGTACAGAATTAATGTCAACCTGATTTTCAATTCCATTACTTTTGTCTACTTCTGAAACAAATACACCCAGGAAAAGAAATATAAAATAGAACAAAGGCCCTTGCAATTCATTTATTAGATCATTGTTGTTCCAACAGAGAGCATTATGTGTGTGTTCTAATCATACATGTACAGGCTTTCTTCTCCTCCTCCCCAGTCCCTGCTCCAGCTTTAATTACCTAACACATTGACTTGTGTAGACTTCTGGAGACTAAAATGTATCTTCTACCAAATCACAGTCATATTAGGTAGTCATTAATTCTAAGCAAGAGAAGAAAAAGAGCTTTCGTGAGGGAAACAGTACGTAAAATATTCCCACTACAATTTAATCAATTTCCATTATTTAAGAATGAAATCTGGAAGCATTGTGGGAGTGTTACATCCTTGATGCAATCATTTTCAAATTGCAGCACGGACTCAACAGAACAAAATAAATAATACAAACAAATAGTGGCTCCTTTAATGCACTGCCTCATGTATGAGCTTTATTTAATCCACGTAAATTCATGCTTTTAGTAAAACACTACAAGCAGCAAAACCCAAACTTTCTTATCCATGAAATCTTTCAGAACTGAGATGTTTTCTGCCCTTATAGCCATATTTGTTTCTTAAGTGCCCTGGTAAACTAAATCCATCCTTTTTACAAATCTCGAACCATGCAGGTTGTAGAAGAGACAAAGGGATGTTAAATTGCGGTGTCTCAACATAAACAAATCACCCCAAACTTTTAAATATCTCCAAAGAGTAGAGGAAGTAATCAAAACCTTTGGTTCAAGCTGGTGATGTGGCAGCCTTTAAGATGATTCACATGACAGAGGGCAGTTTTTCCAACTCACCCACTTGCTTCCCTCAAACTTAATATTCTCTTTGTTTGGCCAGCAAATGGACACGATCAATTCAAGCTGGCAAAGGGGACACACACACACAAACACATCATCTAACAAAACAAGAGGGATTTTCTGTTTTCAGAAGACTGAATCATCATGGTCACCTGTAGTGTAGGCCATAATTAAGATAAAATTCCTTCACAACCATCACTTTAAATGAGCCTCCCAATTTTTTGGCTATTTGAAAACCAGCTGAAAACACTGCAGATTTTTAGCACATTTTGAGAGGGGGAAAAAAGGAAATGAAAACACTGCACTGCTTTCTCTGGGTTTTGTGAGCTTTTTATCTTTCCACATGATTAACAGATAAAAATGGTTATGTGTAAATGTTCAGCAAATTGCTATCAATGTTCACTACTCTGAAATTGTATCATAATAATATCCAAAAGCAGTGATATATTTGAAGAGAAGAGGTAACACATTCACAAGATCACAAGATCTAAAAAACACAAGAGAGACACTCTTGGGCACTGAGGTCTCAACAAAGGTGAAGCCAACAGGGGTTACAAAGGAGTCAAGAGTGGTTGCTGCAAATGTTCTGTGAATTCTCCTGATCCTCTCCTCAAAAATCTGCTCTGGCTCAAAATCGCTGCCCACCACACTTCTCACTGGTTTCATGAGCAGAGCAAGTCCCCAAACTCTAGCAAAAAATAAAGAGGAAAAGCCAGCCAAGCCCAAGAAGACATCTTATCACTGCCTGCAGTCACTAAGCAACAGTTACAAATATGCCAGCCTCAAAAAGGGAGAATTTTAGTGTATTGGAAGAGATACTGTAAACACGAGATAGCCAGGTAACCAAATGACAAACTATTATCTGACAGCCTTGGAAACCTCTCTTAAGCCAAGATGTAATAAATAGCACATGCAGCTAAATTGGGAAAAAAAAAAAAAAATAAAGCCCTAAGCCAAGTTAAATAGTAACCAACATTCAAATTTAACCATATAAAGTCTACATTAAAATCCAAAATGACAATTACGAAATATTATACTACTATGAACACTGTCAAAAGCTTTGAATAACAGCACACTAAGGAAATAAGTGAAAGCACACTTTACCTTGTATCTCATTTTGGGGCATGAATGAATGTAGAAACCCATATAATAAAAACAGAGATCGGGAGCTTTTTCATGAAGCTGTCTCGTAAAAGCAATTTCCCTGTGAGGGGAAAGAAAAGACTAATTACATTTGAATACAATTCTTACAGTCATTTTACCTCTTCATATTGAAATACTTTACAGTTACCTGGCTCTTGATCTATATAAAGGACTAGACTTCTATAAAATAAAGGATGAAGATCATAAACTCCAAACTAATGTTTTTAAAAATCCCAAACATAAACTGAAAATTAATACTTGGAAACCAAACAAACAAATCACCAAAATGCACAACACCACATCAGGCTTAAAAATACTTTCACTTTGGTGTTTTGGTCTGCCAACTGCCTGATTTGAAATTTTAAAAAAAGGGACTAAGAGCCTCTATTAACAGGTTTCTTGTTAATATTCGTGTACATCGGAATTCTACAGAAATCTGGGCCACTATTGCACACAGACTGGTTAATGTGGCTCAGGAAAACATCAGAGTACTTTTAAAAAATAAGCTTCAAGGATAAGCCTCTTGTTCTATCATTTATGCTCCAGCAATTTGCATGTAAAAACATCCATCTTTATGCAGCAAAAGGTACATTTTTACCCATCCCATGTTTGTTAGTATGATTTTCTCATTTATTCTGAAAGAAAAATGTCAATGGATTCCAAAACAAGTTTGCTTTTTATCTTACTGGCACAAGGAAAGCGCTGTTACTACAAAGACTCAGCCGGTGCTTCCTCTATAATGATCATTCTTGCAGCATTTCTATCTGTGCAGATCACTTTTGTAACAAACTTGATAAAAAATGGATGCTGGTTCTTACTTTCTGTGTCAAAGAGATAAGAAGATGTTCCTGCTCACTGCAGGGGAGTTGGAATAGATGATCTTTAAAAGGTCCCTTCCAACACAAACTATCCTCTGATCCAAGGTAAGTGCATACATATAGGAAGCATCTACAAATACTGGAGGTTCCTTATCACTTAAAATTAAATTTGTATCACTCAGTATTTCTTGATATTTTTTTTCCCCTTGGATAAAATTGGTATTTCCAAGCAGCTTCTTCTCCCCTCTTTCTTTACTTACATGCCTATGTATCTCAAACAATCCTCAAATCCCATCCTTTCTACAACTCAGCAGCAAAAATTCTCAGAGTGGCATGAAGTGGAAGTGACAGCAATGCAGTCCAACCTCCTTGGAGTAAAATTGGCAACAGCTTTGAAGGTATCAGATTCCTTTGCAACTTCCTAAGTCCTCCCTAACTCAACCTTTTTTTTCCCTTTTTGAAAGAAGAGCGAGGTTGGCTCCCTCCAGGACTGTTGGGAACTCATTTTTATTGCCTTAAATGCTGCAGAATTTACAAGCTGCTTTTTCACAAGTTGAGCCATGCACACATGGTGCAGCGACAAACCTTTAAATTTATTATGTAGAAAATTTAAAATAATTTAAAGAATTCGTAAGCATGGATTATGTCAGTCTATTATTACATAAAGTAATGTGATATGTACAAATACTAAAAAACAATTCTTAGGGGGACTTAGTATTTTATGTTATATGTTCATCTTGCAAGGGAAAAATTTGTCTAATTTCAAGTAATGGAACAGTTCTAAAAATTTAGACCATTAAGAGAAAAAGAGATCAATTTTAAGTCATAGGAGTTCCAACATTTTTCCACATTCGTTAATTCTGATTAATTCTATAAAACTGTCAGATCCTAATCAAAATCCAAACAAATTCAGATTAGACTTCTGAGATATTAAATTGCACATGGTTTATCAGTTATAGCAAAAGCTTATGAACTAATTGTGGTGAGAAGTTTCCTAAAAGTGGTGTTGGTGCTTCACACAGTTCAAGTCGTGCTGTTCACCCATCCTGCTGGGTGACACTGAAGAACAGCTGAGAACTGCACCTGCAGAGAAGGTGCCTCTCAACAGGAGGCCTTGGAGAAAGGAGAAGGGCTGGACCTCACAGTTCCAGTGCTCCTTTTGCACCTGACAGAGTGCAGTGCAGATCCCAACAGGTGAAAAGATTCATGCTACAGCTTCTCAGACTCAAACTTGTAAATAGACATGTCTGGCATGAGGCTCCAACCCAGCTGCTTCACGAGCACCTCCCTGGAAACACCACATTTGTCTGTGGCCAACTTACTTCAAGCCAACAGAGAAGCAAAAAAGGTAAGAAAAAAAACAGTTACACAAGTATTTCCACTCATTTAGGTTTGTTTTTTTCACTTATAGTAACAATGGAATCATAAAATTGCCTATGTAAGAAAAACAGTAACTTGCAATTTCACATACAAGTTTTATTCCCAGGGAAAAGCAATACCCACTATTCCTACTGTTTCGCAAGACCATGTTGGATAGTTAATTCAAGGCTTTAAAATTCATAGGACTACTCTCTCCATCAGCCTTTCTGAAGACAAAGATAATGAGATTAACATACCTGAAAAATATACTTAGTTCTAGTACAGCAGGAGACCACTAATTCAGAAGACAACGCTTTTTAGGTATTGTGTTATTTATGATCTCAATGTGCATAAAACTATAAAGGTGATTAATTTCATTTGGTGACTGGGCTAAGAAAAAGGTCAAAGGAAAAATTATTTCTATTCAAACAAAAAAGGGGCTTTTCCTGCTGGAACCAAGCAATACTAAATTATTTTCAGGGGCAATAAAAATGAGGCATTTTCTTGCTGTTTTTTTAATCTGTAAAAGTATTTAGCTAACTAGAAAGATACATCCCTGGGCAAGGATGACAATTAAAAATTTATTTGGAAGGCAACCAACCCCGCAACTACCTTGCTGAAGATATTGTTACTAGCATATATTTAGACTAAAAATAAAAGCACAAGTTTAGAAACAAGTATCGATTCCTACTATTCCGTCCAACCAGATAACAAAAATGTCCTCTTACCGTAATGCAGAGTAGACTCCCAAAGATAAGAAAGAAAAGTCTGGATCGTAGTACAGATAGACTGAGGACACACAGTAGGGCAGGATATCAATTACACCAACAGCAATTATCTTCCCATCCAGCCAATACTGCTGGTGGAAAGAGCCATAGCCACATTCCGGTCCGTTTGGGGCATGCTCTGCCTAAGCAAGAACAAGACAGGGATTAACTTCTTGACAGACTTTCAGCGTGAAAACAATTTTTAAAGAGAATTTTAACACACAAGTAAATACTGTAAAAAGTTTTTGCTGGCCATCTGTATTCAGAACAAGGAAAAAAGGCATTTGAAAGGCAGGGAAAACAACGTTAGTTACTGGATCTTTTGTGCCCTTTGCTGTGCTCGTGATGGGTATAACCCACATATCACACATGCCAAACACGACTCGGAAATAGCCTCTGCCATCCAGCATTTACGGTACTGACATGAAAACCAACGTGGTTCATCAAGTTATTCACGCATTAGTACATGCAAACAAATTCTGCAGACACCCCTTAACTTGGCAGTCCAGCAAGAGACAAAGCCAAGGGCAGGAAGGTGAATGCAGACACATCCCTGTGCTGGCCCTTCCCAAGGCTGGCTGCATCTGCCTGCTGCCTCCAAAACTTCCTGCCACAGCAAGGATCCTCCAGATTCTCTCCTCCACGTCCCCAAGCACTGGAAGCACTTTAGCCACAGAAACTGAGTTCCTCAGAGCGGCCATTAAATTTATTTCAGAGGAGCATTTATAAAAAAACCTGAACAGCTTATTCTTTATGCGATGTTTACTCTCTGTAACTAACAAAACACCTTCTATCCAAGAACCTGAAACTGTAACAAAATCTGTGGAACCTCTTCTCTGTCAGCCCACATCAGAGCAAATCCTGCAAAAACACCAAGGGACTGGCTATTGTTGTGTGCTGTGGTTTTGGATGTGCACTGAAGTTTGACTCTGGATGGGGTAAAGCACCTCGAGCCAGAAACCGATGCTTGAAGTTAAGAAGAAAATGATCTCTCTAATTTAAACTGTATTACACAACCAACTTTGGCATGCCATTTTCTCCCACGTCAAGTTTACTTTAATCCTGAATTCCACTGTGCTCAACTTAATTATCCATCTAGTCATGTTTTTCACTGCATTGCCAGGTCTTCAGAAAGCTGCTTCTCACTCAATAAATCTGACAATATTGCCTGCTATTACCAACTGTTTTGCATTACAACAGCAGAAGGTGGGTTTAATCAAGTATTTTGATACAGTAGCCCAGACTGAAGAGATGATAGGCAGGAGAAGTTGCTCTAATTGGTACCACATGTGTCAAAAGAAATCGGTCACATGAGCAAAAATCATTTAAACTGGCTTACCCAACCAGCAAGTCCCAAAATCAAGGCCACATAACAATATGCTTGCATTTTTATATAGTTATTTAGCATAAAACTAGATACGGAGCTACGAACACTCTAAAAGTGAAATAAATGATGAAACATTTGAGAGCTCCATCTGCAGCATGTGAGGACGTTAAACTCAGATGTAGCATATTAAAATGGGTTTCTCTTGTTCAGGTGAAGCCCACTTATCCAACAGTTATGGTTTCATTCAGTACCATCAACTTTTCAACAGAGCCAAATGAAATCACATGGTCGGTGGTAAAATTTCAAGCAAGGACACAGTCAAGTAAAAGATGTTCTCTAAGGATTTCTCAGCACAGGTTAAGTTCCCTTCTCAGCGTGGAGTCAGTGACAGAAAAATGAAACATCTCAAAGCCACGGGGAAATGTGGTTGGTAATAGAACACAGACTTGCTTAAATAAGTTTCAGTTACAACAGATTTTCTTTCTTTGTCAAAAATTCATCATATAGGATTTAACGAATGTTAAAGAAGATAGTCTAAGCCAACACGGAAAAGATTTTCACTCAAAGCAAAGTCTTCTGAAGTTAAACAAAGGCTGTGTCTGTATGTGACCCCAAACCTCCAAAGAGCAGTGCATGGGTTTGGTCACTGGACCTCTGCAAAGTGAAGTATTAACATCAGTTAAAACTTTTGGTAAAGTGCAACCTGCAGTTATTTCACTAATGCAATTACAGTGAAATGTCATGAACATAAGAGAGTCTATGTTCTGGAACAAACATAATGAGCACAGCGCTGATTTCAGGCAAAACAGTCAGGGATCTCCGTTACATTAAGCAAATAACATTTTAAAGAGTAAGATTTCCCTCCACCTTCAGAAATTCTCATACAATGTAATCCTTTGTAATGCTTGTCAGTCTTACATTTTCTCCAATTTCTCAATGAATACTTGGCTCCTTTAACTCGATTTCCTATGCACTATCCAGGCAATTTGACCTGAAACAGGTCTAGAGTATGAAACGTTTTCCTGAAGCAGCTACACCATTTCACACCACTGACATCTCCACTGGGACCATGTTTGTCAAGGGTGATGCAAAACACACCAGTGACATCAGGGGAGCAAGCCCCACCAGAAAGGGCTTACATTATCTACCAAAATTATACACTAGCCCTGGAATCAGTCTAGAGGGATTATTTAACAGTTTAAAGTCCTATCCCAATACAATGAATTATTATAATCTGATACTGAAAAAATCCTGGACAAAATGTAAACCACAATTTTCTCTCCAATGTAAGGCAGAGAAAAATACAACATATTCCATTACATATCAATTCTACCTGTCTTCATATCCTACTAGCTCATGATTCCATGAACACGTTTGATTGCTCACATTTTATAACCCATTATTAAAACTTAAATATTTAACAGAACTGGTATTAAGTATTGCCCAATTAGTACCTCAGTGTACTAACTGCTTATAGTTGGACTTCAATGATGGCGAGAGCACTCGAATTTCTTCAAAGCACATTGGTCTGTCTTTAATATTAAGAGGTGTTTTGCTTATAATAATTAACAAAAACGGGTCCTGCCTGTGCAATGCATGGTTATTTTTCTCTGGGAGGTTTAATGAAATTCCTTACTTTCTACTTTTCCATTTTACCCTCTGCTGTGCATGGAGGGAGGAGGAAGATATAAAATTTATGCTATCAAAGGGGAAAAAAAAGCCAGGAAACCCTTGACTTCTGCACTCCAGTGGAAATTATTTGCCAAATAAGCAAAGTGATTAATTCCAGCAGTTCCTTTCCCAATGGCACACACACAAAGCTGCCATGTGGTAGATTTCTATGTCTTGGTCAGCAATGCATTTCCGTTCCAGAACTCCGTCCTCCTTTCATTAGGGATTAGTAGGACACTCTTTAGAGCCACATTCTGTGCCTGACTGGGAAAGTCTAGAATTTGAGCTACACTGTCAACTACCGAGTCAGGACAGGGACATGAAGCTTAAAATGCCGAAAGGATTAGTGAAGGCACAAGGGACTTCAGTCCCAAGAGGTGCTGAGTCCCATCATGGGGATGTCTACACGACTGCAAGGAAGAAAAAGCAATTTGCCAAAATCTCTAAATGAAATGAGTCCTGAGCAGTGCATCACATGTGAGTAAAATATCACCTTCTAAGAAGGTGACCTGGGAATTACAGACTTGTAATGATCTCACTTATTAGATCTCCTAAAAATTGAAACTTATCAATAAACAAAATAATGCAAAGCAGAGGCTAATATGCTTTTTAAAGCACAAAGATCAAGATTCACAAACATCTTTCAGTTCTTCAGAATTCAAAAGCATCTCAGCATGGATAATAGGAGAACAAATAATCATTTGCATAACAGAAAACAGATCACTTGCCATCATGCTGGATCTATTACATTCTCCAGACTGGTAGGTGAATCAGTGAAGACTGAAAGATGCTGCAGCAAACCACAGTGATGATTTAGAAGTATTCAGCATGGTTAAAAAAAACCTGAATGTGCATAGATCCAGAAAGATCCCATAATACTGAGTGATCAAAAAGGCAGACGAGATACCAAATGTTCATAAATCCATGGAGCATAAATGCATGCTGGAAAACATACTGCTAGAGGCACACCCAAGACAATGGGCATAAATCACCAGTTCTTTCAAAGAGATGATTTTGACAATTTTATAAAATTGTCAGTTTAATGCTTAACATCAGTCAAGATGAAAAATAAAAAGTCTAAGCAGCAATTAGAGAATAATTTGAGAACAAAACAACATTCTCTCTCAACTGCATGATGCCATGGCCCATTTGAGTGCTGAGGCTGATTCCAGCTGCTGTTTCAGGACAGCGTCGAGCAACCTGGGCAGGACAAACACTGAGATGACCATCAGTGATGCTGACACAACTGGCCTACAACATGCCCCTCACTCACTGGGCACCAAAACCCAGGAATCAGCACCCTGAGCAGTCTGGATTTTCCTTGGACCCTTCTTCCATGAATCCTCCCACCTTGGCAAGAGAAGGGTCCCAGCCCACACTGTTCTGGCTGAGTCCTGCAGGCCGGTCCCCTGTGCTGAACCATTACCCCCATTCCACATTTGCCTGTGTGCACTGGTAAAATGGCAAATGGTTAAATGCAGCCTCTAAAAAGAAAGGATGAATAAAAAAACCACCTCAAACAATTCACTTTACATTATGCTGTTTACTGCTAGAAAACTGCCTAGTTTTCTGCTACTACATACTGTATCTTTTTTTTAAAGCATTCATTTTTTCTGCCAGAGCCCATAGCCAAAACAGAAACTAAACTGAATAATAAAAGGAGGAAATAAAAAAGACAGGAAGAGTTTGGGTGCTCATACTATCTGCAGCTAATGACAACATTAAAAACTCAAAAAATTACAAATTGAAAACATGTAAGGCTTAAATTTTATTTTAAATTATTTTTGTTCAAAAGAGTAAACACACTACACACTGCTAGATTTGCTTGTGGCAACTGTTTCAGAATAAAGAATTTCAAGAATCCCTTGGCCTCTGATATATAACCCCTTTTATTTAACTTCATCTAATTGAAGACATCTGTAGTGGTGCCACACAAAATTTAATTCAAGCTTCGAAATGTCAATAAAAAGTGTCTGTAAGAAACAATATGGGTATAAACCTGGCAGGGTAGTGTGCATCAACATCTACGTAGCCACACAAAATTAAGAATATAATGGCAGTCTGCTGCCCAAGTTGACGAGGTGATAAAAGCCCCTTTCCTATAAAGTCTAATGAGCTCTATTACTCTTCAGCTTTCAGGAATGCAAAGGCCGGTGGACTCAGCAGAGAAAAGCAACAAACTCTCCACACATGGATTCACTCAAAGTGCGACATATCAAATTACCAGTGTAATTACTATAACCTGACAATTTCATTACAGTCACACCGTCCTGAACTCTTTAAGACTAACAAGAAAGACACTGCAAGGAATCCGTGGCAGTTTGCTCACTCGAAATGAACGAAGAGCATCTCTCCTCAACTTTTACCTCAGACTGTGGTCAAATACAAGTTTAGCCTGTTGTTTAGTAATACATTCTTTTCTTTTCATAGAAATAAATCAAAAACCAGGAAAGACACGGGGCTTTGTGCTTCTGTCTCTTAATGTAGTGCTATGAAATTCTGTGGTAGCTTATTGCCCTGCAAAGCAGCCATCAGGCTCCTCTGGAAACAGAGCAGTATCCTCCTTACCAGTCAGTGGAGACAGAAATTCTGTGCCAGCCACCTCCACCACCTCTAACAATGGTTGGCTGTCTACAGAGAGCGCAGAGGACGCTAAAACATTCATGAAATGAAATAAATGACATTAATAGCAAAACTCCCATCCTGAATGAATACATACCTCCAGAGGGGAATCACAGAGGAATCGTGTGAACTGCACCGAGGTGGGTTCATCAGTAACATGTGCCCAAGAAAACAGCCCAAATATGCAAAGCAGAAAAAGAAAGAAAACTATGAGCAGTACTTTAGGACACATTAGTAGTCAAATACACTCTTTCAAATCCCTATCTTTGAAAAGCATCACCAGACTTTGTTCATGGAAATTTCATTTAAACCCCTAAACTCTCACATTCTGTTTAGAAGTACAAATAGATATAGTAATTAACTATGCAAAGTACCTGCTTTTCTATAAAACAGAAGATGGTTTTTAAAAATGTGATGTGAGAGAATTATCACCCTGTAATACAGGTCTGTCTCTGGTGTCCTTTATTTTAAATTACACATTACCCTCCTCTGTGACTCCTTGCAACAGGGAGTCTTTTCCCACTGTTCCATTGGCACCTCCCCTATCACCAAAGCAAGGGGGCTGGGGCCCTCACACCTCTTAACAGAAATTAATTAATTTACATTCAAAATCAAAAGCAAGCTCATTTTAAGTTTAAAGAAGAGGAAGGGAAAAGAAAAGAAAGAAAATCAACCTCCTGAAAGTGCAAGCATTTCAAACCTGGATTTTTTACTCAGTACAAAATGATGTGCTGCCGATAATTAGCCAGAAAGGCAACGTTTTAATGATCTGGAGCTCGTCCAAGATTCTCAGAGTAATAAAATACAATACTTATTTACCCACTATCATTTACTTATTTGATACAAATACTTCCTTACTGGTGGATTCCACATTAAACACGTTGCAAACTTCTGGTATGTATTTAACCCCAACCATTCCCTTGTTAAATGAACAGTTTAATACACAGTTTAATTCCCCCTCTTGTAATGGCTGGGTGATTTAGGAAGTCAGCAGTTCCCGCACTGCAAAGTAATAGTAAATTGGAATTTTTAATAAAAAGTTAGATAAAAAGGATATATATAGACACCTACAAAAACCTGACTTTTGTCAAGAATTCCATTAAGTTCCGAGATTAATTAAAGGGGAATACAAAGAATTGGGGTGATTGCTTGTCAGCCATCCCATTTTTCCCAGGGTAAGGGGAGGAGAGGAAGGCAGGCAACAATAAAAAGTGCCAACAGTGTAAGTTGCTGCCTCACCTTGCTTATCTTGTCCTGCTGATCTATGGATGGATGAGAAACCTTTGGACACAGACTTATGGAAGAACACTGAATTTCTATACGGTGATGGTGAAGGCAGGGGATTGTACATTTCCTATAATTTACCATTTCAGATGTAGTCACTACCACTCTAAATTACTCAGGGTTTGAAAAAACAAACAAGTGTGGTATCTTAATTAAATTGTAGAATTATTTTGGTTTGGTGGATAAGGAAAAAAGCCACCAATAATATTTAAAGAAAAAAAGGGAATTAAAAATTTGAACTACTGAGTTATTTTCCTGTAATAAAAACACAGAGTTACAAATTCTTCCACTGTGAGTGCATCAGTCCCTACAGCCAGGGGTTTTAGAAAGTGCAGGTTTCAGAAAAAACAAACCATGTGTTATTAATTTTCATGTCAGAAGACCCCCAATAGTTCTTAATCTGTAACTTTAGCTTTATAGTGCAAGTTAAACCCTATGGTGAGAAAACTGAGCCCACGACACTTTTCAAATAGTTTTACCAATTCTCCAGGCCCTGCTCCTCAATCTCTGGGCTCTGAGGGTGAAGGGGGAGTTTTTAAGTGTACCTAAGCACAACTTCTGCTATTACAGCTGCTAGGAAAAGAATTTTAACTGCACCTGAATTTGTATCACAATCTTAAGGGCAAAAAACCACTGCAAGCCTTGTTATAAATTATTTCACCTGATGACACCTGGGAAAGTCCAGAGGCTACACCATTCTCTTAAACTAGTCTATATATCTATTTAAAAAGAAGAAAACATTAGAGTCAGTTTCTAAATTAACAAACTCACCTAACACTGCAAGATTATTAGATAGAAAACAGTTAAAAACTATTCAATAAACCATGAAAGAAATAGAGCCAAAAGCTGATGCTGCATATAAAATACCTCAGTATGTCACATAAGCACAATTAAAATCCCTTTCACAAAGCCATGCTTTTCTAATTTTAATTTCCAACTGATTTACATAAACTTTAAAAGCTATATAATATATAAGAAATCCACAACATTTTTATTTTGGTGCAAACTAATTACAGCTGCCAGAAAGAATCAACCCAACAACAGGGGGTAAGTTTAAACATAATTAACAAAACTAAGAGAAGAAACACATCACTGAGAACGAAATCAAAGGGAGAAAAAAAAAGGCAGAAAAATAAAAGGCAGGTTGGGCTCCACCCAAAGCTACTTGCTGGAGGAAAAGCACGAGCACAGCTTTAAAAAGAGGTAATAAACCAGAGTGTTAACACCTGCTCCCTTTTACACAGGGGGGGGAAGAGATTCAGGTGCTAAACTGGAATGGGTTTCACCGGGCAGCTCAGGGATTGCTGGAAGGGAAGGTTTCCCATGTCACACAAGGACAGCATGGGCTTCCCAGGAAACCTTCCAGGTGTCACCTTCCAGGTGTCATCAGCAGGAACTGTCCAATTATCTGAGATCTTCCACGAGAAGGCAGCACAAAAAGCATTCATCTATCATTTCCTTTTTGACAGTATTAGGAGTTTGCTGATATTTGCAACTCACCGTCAAAGAAAACTGAGTACTTGCCCTTTTTCTTGGGATACAGAAGGGTGAGGAATGGATATGGGATTTGGGCCTTCCTTCTTTTTGATTTTTAAAATCCAATCTCTGAATGGGATTAAAATAAATCAAGGATTTTGCTCATGAGGTTTTTTTTTTTTGCTTTATTTTTCACAGAGGTGCCAGGCTCATAATAAAATAAAAAATAATGACGACAAATCAAAAAACCTGCAAATCCAGCGCATCACCTCTGTGCTGCCATATTTTAATTGAAATATTCTTCCTTACCCAAAACAGACTAGAATCAGTATTAACCACAAAGCTGTGCAGTGAAGAAGTAAAAGTAAGTCAGTGTTTCAGTAAGGAGTGGAGAAGCTGCTAACAACCAAGAAAAAAAAATAACAAAAACAAGCAATAAAAATTAACTATCTAGGAAAATGCATTGAAATTGAGCTGAAAAATGAATAAAATTCTTCAACTTCTTGTAAAAATCAGGAAAATGGGATAAAGTGCAGCATTTTTACAGGAAAAGATGGTGCCAAAACACCATTGAACCAGGCAATAAACTAGAGCCCAGCAGAGGAATCAAAGACTTATCCCCAGGGGTGGCTCTATTTAGCATTTTCAACAATTGCTTACAAAATACAGGAATGCTAAAAGAAGAGAGTTTCAGAGATAGCCACAGACCTGAAGGTGAAGAGCGAGCCTTCAAAACATAGTACTTAGGGAAAGTGGGGATTTAAAGTTTAAATGCAAGTCTCAAATGTAGTTTTCAGTCTAAGAACTGGACTAATGAAGTAATTGCTGACACATTTCGGTTACAATTTCAATTCGTTTATGGAGTGACAAAAGTCACTGTGGCTTCCTTGCTCAGAAGAAACCTCCTCTCAATATACTGGAGGTTTATCAGTAAAGACCATTTAATTTTATATGGATTTACATAGAAAATACAGAAAATCAGGAAAAACAATATAGACTGAGAGGCAAGAAGAATCTGAACTGAAATGATACGACTGTGGACAAGTTACTAAATTGTCTGGATGCCTGAATTCTTTGGCTCTTACAGGCATTTCATGATAAAATCCATGAATCCACAGCACTGCAGTCACGACGGACCACACAAATAAACAGAAGGCATTAGGCTGATACAGAAATACTCGTTCCAAGTCTTTAAGTCAGAGCTACCAGGATGTGAAATGCAAGTTCACTGCAGTGAGATGTTCTGCCATGGCTTCCAGGAGCTGTATAAAAATGTATAGAAGGCTACAAATAACCACAAAGGCTATTGATTTTTCAGCATTCTCTCACTGGAATGTGAGGAAATCAGGTTAGAGAGACCTAAAAGTTTGCAACTGGCTGCTGATATCAGTTTGGAACTGATCAGAATGTGCTTCTTGGCACCTCCCAGACTACTCACTCAGTTTTCTCTATTAGTTCAAGTGGATTCCTGGGAAGCAATTTAAAAAAAAAAAAAGGGGGGTGAAAGAAAAACCCCACTATACGTATTTCAGTAATTTTTTGCACCTTTTCAAACAGTGTATCTTTTGTGTGCCCTGAAATTCTTTTCTTCCAAGACAAATATTTAGTTAAGCACAAAGCAAAGAGAGAGTCCAGCTACTTTCACAGAGGGAACAGACAGATACTGTTTTTCTACAAGTTTGTCATTATGAAGCCCTTGTGAAAAGTTAAATGAAACGTTTGCTTCAGGAGGCCTAAACAGCAATGAACTGTTCGCTCTTGCTCTTTCTGGAAACTACTGTAGAATTTTTATGATCTTTTATGGAAATGTTTTCTAGCTTGTGGAGCTGCCACATAGCTTTTTCAGTTACACTTCAGCTGTGTTTCTTAAAGACAAAGACTGCTGTAAAAAGACTTGAGGATTCTGACACTGGGTCAGCAATGCGATGCCTCTGATGAGATGATAGTTCGTTAAGAACTGCCAGAGACACCCTCTGTTCTATCCAAATTAGCCACTGATTATTTCATTGGGATCACAAAACTTCCTTCTTGGGATGAAAAGGTAAAAAAATGTTTTGACTGTATTTGTTTCACCTAAAATCTTTGCCTCTAGACCTCCACAGTTCCACACCTGTAGCTATCATTTCATCTATCATATCGCTTCAGCTGAAACACAAGAGATTCAGGTGGCAAAACGTTCTGAAGTATCCATCTTCAGATGTTCTACAGCTCATCCTGAAGCTGGGGTAGAGTTGGATCACAGCATCTTCCAGGTGATTTGTATTTTGCAAGACCCTCCTTGCGTTTCTTGCCCGGAAACAGGGATTTTCGCTGCTGAGCAAGAGTTAGAATATTTGCAGATGAGGATTGCTCTTAGCAAAGCAAAGACAATTACACATCTCTTTAAATCCAACGGTCTCATCCAAAGAGCCAAATCTTGTGATTACACAAGACACAAGTTCGTTCTTCTTATTCTCATATCATCCTTCCATATATTAATCTACACATTTTCTCCCAGAAATATAAGCAAATACTATTAGAAGTTACTCAATTTAAAAAATAAGACAGATTCCAAATCCATATTTATCCATTTCTCTGTGCGTGAATTATTATGACAAAGCTGTATTAGCATTTATTATTTTTCTTACGACAAATGAAGAAAAAATGGTGGACAAACCCCCACCTACATAATTTGTTTCCATAATTATTTTACTCTTGATGTGCTGATCAGCTGGAGAATTTATGCTCCAACTGATCTTTCACTGATAACACAGGAAAACAAGGTTTGCTCAATAAAAGGATGCTCACCCTACTCTCCTCTCTCTGTTAGTGGTCTCCATTTCTCAGTTTTTCTAAGCTTTCATGATTACAATTTCTTTTCCTTATAGCTTGACTCATTTCACAAAATAAATATAACCATCACTAAAACAGGAAGTAACCCAAACAAATAAATCCCTGCAACTGATTACATTTGTGGGGGTTTTGTGTGTTACAGACACTGCTCCTCATGCTAAGCACGACCACTAAGCATCTTCCACTACTTTAAAACCAACCCAACAAACAAGAAAACAACAAAACCAAAAAAGCTAATGAATAACAGCTCTATGATACTGGGAACAGGACACGGTGACCATCATTTTCGACCTGAGATAAAGCTCCACATAAAGCACTTTCATAAAGGGTCAGAAAAAATGCAAAGAATCTGACAAACACTAAACCAGATTGCTTTCATAGCTTCCAAAAATGAGCACTACAGGAACTAAGCTAATTCAAGAGTAGCCTTTCCTAAACCTCTCCAATACACAGGGATACACCTATTTTCCCATTTCCCATGATTCTATCTTAACTCCTTCATAGCTGTTTATACTTTAACTTCACAATCTGTTCAGGTTCCCCCTAATTCATCTCATTTTTTCCAACAACTATAATAAGAATACATCTATTCCTCCAACAGTGGATGGCCATGTATTTACACAGTACCTTAATAAAGTTTTGTGTTCCCACAGAGGAAAATTGAAAAATCAATTCTTCCTCAGCGCTATTTAAGAGCAAGTATTATGAAGAAACCTTTAGTAAGAAAATTGTCTGCCATGTTTTTCCTCAGGACACCAATTCCATACGATAAAAACATGCTGACATAAACATTCTTAAGTGCCAACAAGTTTGTGTAACAACATGAACTGACTCCAATCCAAAGCACAGACACAACCAGGTCCGTTTGGAAGCTGAATTCCTGCAGCAAGTGATCAAAAGTTCTTGAGAGGGGTGAGAGGATTTCCAGGGTAAATTCAACTTATACCAGACAAACTAAGAAAAAAAAGGCATAATGAATATTTTAAAAGACTATGCAGAAAATAGTTGTGGCTTTTACGCCAAGATAAAAACAGATTTGAATTTCTTTGTCTTGCAGGCTAAATTGGTTTTAATTCCGGGAGCAAGTAAATACTTCAAACTGTTCCTAGAATATTAACTTACTTGGCAGAGAGACAATGTATTTCTACCTTACCCAATCCTCTCTTTGCCAGTGAAAGAGGAACAGAAGATTGTGATGATGCTTCCATAGAAAAGGCAAGTTTCATCACAACTCTGGAACTTGAAAAAAGTTGATTTCACAATGAAGTTTCCACCTTGCTTTTTATTAGAGCAGAAGTCACTGCTTCGCTCAGGAATCAGAACTGCACCACCAAAATGTGCTGCAGGACTCTCCCCAGCAAAATCTCCAGTTATTTTAATGAACACAGTGTAATCAGCGCTGTGCAATCTTCAGCAGGGAAGCAGAGAAGAAAAGGAGGAAAGGGCAAAATTTACAAAAACTCAGCATCACGAAGGGCAGCAAAACACCAATTATCACTGGTCTCAAACTGGCATTAACCAGACAGTGCCCAGAAGTTCAACTCCACAGACTCGCTGCCCTGAAGATCCTCTACTCTCCCTCCTCACATCAACTCTTGATGGAAAGCTGTATTTACACTACATAGGTGCAAAAAGGCCCTCTCCACACTCACTGAGCAATATTCAGCTTCATTGTTCACATACTTTTTATTACTACTGTGAATATTTTTATAGTTTTTCACCTTAGTGTTATTCTCAAATAACCACCAAAATTCTACATTGATTCTTAGAATTGCCTTTTAATACAGTAAGGTGAATATTAAACTAGTCTAGCAACAGACAGTATACTGTAATGCCAACAATCTAAGAATATATTCCCAAAAGAAGCTGTTAATATGTCCCGTAACAATCTTTGTTGGATTCTGAATTTAAATATAAGGTTTCTAAATATGAAGTGTTCAGCCAAATATAAAACTAAAAACTCTTCCTAAACTAGAAACTTTCCAAACACAAAAGTGTGCAGGATTCTTCCTGAAAAAAAAAACTTCAACAACCCCCCAGAGTAGTTTGCACAAATTAAAAGTGAAAAAATCCTGGATGTTTGCCAGTTTCAAGGAGACTTCTTACTATCCTGATAAAAAGCCCTGTGTGTAGGACAGAATTTTATTCCCTTTACTTAAAAAACTCCATGGTTCCATAATGTCTGTATAATATATTAAAAAGTCTGAAAGAGAGGAAGACGAAAAAGTTTTGAGGTCTTTCAAGTAGCATTTTCCACCCTTCCTCTCAATAACTTGGATCAGTTTTACCCTACTTGGTACCTTAAAAGTGTCTCAGACAACTCTCTTCCCACACGAATTCAGTATCTAAAAAAAGGCTTCTAAACTACATGAAAATACATTTCTGTGTAAAACATTCTTCAGTTTACTTCCTGCAGAGATCAAATACAAAATGTTGCTTGAAGTGACAGAGTATTAGCTCCTAATAGTGAATAAAAAGAACTTCTTGGCCAGGCAGTCTCATGGACACAGAATATGATTTACCAAGGCTGAAAAAGAACCTAAATTCAAACCCATCAGCATCAGTCCAAGTTTTTACATACAGTAGATGCTTCAGAGAAGGTTTTATGGAATTATCCAAGCCTGCACAAACATGAGGCCAAAGAGAGGAGATAAAGGCAAAGTAGGGAAACCCCTATGGCAAATAACAAGGAAAAAGAGGATAAAAATCTGTTACACTACTAGCAGTGAACACAAATCCATCTCCTTCCTATTCAACAGGAATTCCCAGGACAGCCTGTACACCTTCAGGTGGTGGAAACCTGACAGTCCCTTTCTGACATCTTTCTGGGCTGAAATACTTCCATCATAGCAGAAAAATCAAGACTCTAATCAGACCAGGTAATGTTTGGTACAAACCTAGTAAATAGCTCAGTCTCTCTTGGCATGCCTCCAATTTTTACATTATTATAATTAAACCCATTTATGTCAGCAATTATAAAAAGGGCAGAGACTACTACTTATTGTTATGAGACCTATTATTTTACAAAACAAAGTGAAATGGATTTTATGGCTTTCCAGAGTAGCATTACAGACATCTCACGAAAAAAAAAGCTCTCCTTACACTCTTTTGAACTAAAGCCAAAAATTATGATGTGGTTTTACAATTCTACCTGGAAAACAGCCCCAGTTTACAAGGTTTCAGTTCTGCAGGTAGTTCACTCTCAGGAACAGAAAAGGCTGATTAGCTGACCAGTATTAAAGTTGCACATCTGCAGTAGATAGAAATGAGAGATCTGAGGCAGCAATTTCATTAATTCTGCCAGTGAGGAGGTTGTGCCACCTGCCAGAGAAATGGAGAACTGCTGCTTGTCCAGAATCCCACTTGAGTATTTTTAATTATTTTTAACTTATTAGATTAGGATTGTCCTCCTGTAAACACCCTTTTAAGAGCAGGGTTTAGCCATATGCAATGGACTCTCATGGAGCCTCAGAGGATCACCTGGTGAGATATTTTTGCACAATTCTTACTGCAAAGGTGAGTTCCAGTTGAGCAGTGCTCTTAGCAAAGGAATGGGAATAAAACTGAGATTTTTAAAACTTTCACCTGTTAAATCAAGCAAGAACAGGAAAAATTAGGGAGAAACATACAAAGGTACCAAAGAACTTTAAGGCAGATGATGATTTTGCCATCAAAAAAACCTCAGAAATGGCAATTTCAATATTTTAATATTTAGAGACACCATTTCCCACCATTTAGCTGTGCATTTTAAGAAGCTGTTTTCAGAAAGGTGCATGCAGTGAACTGTACCTCATTTTCCCCACAGTCAGAAGGTGTGTCCTTGTGTACAGACATCTGATACTTGGCAAATAAAGTGGCAGATTGGTTGAAGGATGATTTGAACTGGGGGTCCTCAAAGGAGACAGGTACTAACCTCACCTTCAGAGCAAGGGAGATACAAGCATTCTGTTTTGAGTGCATATCATCAGATAATCTGCTTCTGAAGGTCAGGCTAGTGAAATATCTCCTCCTAGCCAATTCAAAGCCTCCAAAGTCAGTTTTCTACCTTAAACATAATAATAAGACAACTTCCTATTTTTACTAATATCTAACAAATCAACTACAAACTTTAGTTTTACTGCACAGTCTCAAGGACTTCTTAAAATGTTTTATTTTTAATGGCACATCCCTCATTGATTGCCCTGGTTCAACAATTACTTATTATTGCCACATATACTATTTCTCCAAACTCATGATATTTTTTTTTCCTTGTAGTATTAGAGATGCAACACATCTGACAGTTCACTCTTACACCCCACCTGGTCATTGCAAGAAGCAGCAACAATGTGTAATTTAGATGGAGTGCATAGATTACTTTTTAAAGGCTTAAACTGAAACTGAAGAGAATTATTTAACTCTGGTGAACCTTAAGCCAACAATTCGAGCGTGTGATAAATTTTTGCTCACACCTTGGCCCTGATCATTGTATCCTTCTTATGGAAACATTCAATCCAAAGCCAACGAGGCCAGTCATCAGGCTGAGCATCCAGCTGGATTTAGTTTTATGGGATTTGTATTTTTAAAGCCCATCTCTATCTCTAAGAGCCTCACCCTCTCTATCTCTTACCCAGCAGCATCCCCTTGTAGCATCCATAACTTTTCTGCCTGCATCTAAAACCAAGTATCTGTGGCACTCACAAAGAGATATCGAGAGTTTGCACTTTCAGGATGTTGATTTTATTGGATACGGAATCTTACAAGCTCCTGAATACACAATGGATATAAAATCCACATTTGTTTCTCCTTGAAACAGGACATGTGAAATGGAGGGGAAGCTTTGCATAAAATTAAATTTGGCCTTCTGACCTGATTTATGGTTGGTTTATCAGGTGGGTCCTTGTGAATAACCATCTGGTAACGTTTATAGACCTGGTAAGACTCCTGAAATGTGGCTTTGAACTGTGAACTTGGTGGAGATGATCTCACCACCCTCACCTTCAGAAGGAGTTAAACACATTTATTATTAAAATATCATGCAATAACTATATATTTATACATAACACAAACACAGCAACAGAGAGAAATTGTAACCTCCTGTGCTAGGGCCATCACAATTGAATTACTATTATCCGATTGTCTTCTAATTCTCCAGCTCAATTTATGCTACTGAAGGCTTTTATATTTACAATGAATAACATAAAAAGTTTTCAAACTGCAAATTAACTAAAATGCCTAGAGAAGAACTACACAATTTTCAGGAAATAATACCAACAAATGGTATGCAGATCATCATTTAAAAGACATTTTCCGTGCTACTTAAAATATTCTCTTGTAGTCTCACACTACACTGAAAAATACTTGAAAGGCTTGGAAAACTCCAATAGCTGCTCTTCATCCAAAGATTATGTTTTTATGGCAATAATCCCAAGGGGATTTCTTGGTATTTTTGAAACTGAAAGAGGAAGATGAAGCAGTGTTTCCATACTCAAATTATGAGTTAACCGTAATAAGGAGTTATCAGTCTTCACACCATCACCCTTAAACACACAAAAATAATTTTAAAAATAATCTATAAATTAAAAATTCTTCTTAGTAAAAACGACTGCTCCTTAAGCAAAAGAATGCTACCACATAAGCAGCAGGGCATATCTTTTCAAACATATTTAAGATCACATTAATTTCAAAAATGATGTAATTTTCAGAATGGTTCTATTTTCACAAAGAGCAAAATTTTTTTTAATCCTTCTAATTCTCCCTGCATCTTCTAAATGAAGATGTTCAGACAAAGCCATCACGCTTCTGTTAAACAACTCCTCAGAAAACGTGAAGGAGTTAGGGAGATGGATCAATTTAATGGCTTCTAGTCAGTAAATATTTTCATTTCCAGTACCATCATTGAAAATGATCAGGGAAACACTCATATTCAGTTAGTCTTCCAGCTTACGGAAAAAATAACAATAAATATGATTTTATGATTAACAAATGTTAGAAAGTCCAAAAGTCTTCCAGATTACTGTCTCTAACAGAGGTAGTGGCACTGGCATAACCAGTGTATTAAGCAAACTTTTTTACTCTCATTTTTACAGCTTTCAAAGACATCAACACACACCAATGACGTGTGTAAAGAGCAACTATCTTGGTATCTGATTAATTTAATGAAGTTACTGATAGATAGTTAGATAGTTCAACTATTTATATACTGCAGACCTAAATACTGAATTTCTGTCATCATTCAATATTCACTTAATTCAAAGTCTTTCATTTTCAAGTCACACTGCATGAAATTAATTTGTAAGTTATTTTAGTAACTGAACTGGCCTCCGCTAGGACTGCCTGCAGTGCAAGAGTACCCTCCTGTGGTTAAACAGAGCTCAGCTGCACCATAGGTGTGTAATTTATATAAATATATATATATAGATACACATCCCTATGATACATATCTGTATGGATATAAATACATCATTCAGTATCATACATATTTCAAGATTTAAACCACAACTACTCCATAAAGTCATAAATACAGACCTAAGCTTTTCAAAAACTCCTTAACTATACTTTTCCTTCATCTGCCTCCAACAACAGTGAACAAGACATTACCTCTAATTTGTGTTGTGCATCATCAGGTAAAGGGACAAAAACAAAGTCTTCAATGTTTTTAGGCTGGTTTGTTTTAGATTTAGAGTTTTGCAAGAGGAAAGCTTGATCTTGAAGCTGAGAGCCTTCTAGTGTGCCCATCTGGTTCTGCAGGAGCTTCTGTAGTTTTCTCTCTTTCCTTATGTCCTTTGCTTTCCGACACAGGGGCTTGCTCAGATCAGCCCCTTTCCCTACAAGGGCACAGGCAAAGAGTTAAACACCACATCTGGCACCAAACAAGCAGCTCTTACCTAATCACTGAAAAGAAATGGCTAAAATCACCACTTACTGCAGACTGTGGTCTGAACCCAACATGGCCTTTCACATTTACAACCACCAGCACCCGATGCCAACGCAGTGATTCTTCCACAGCTATTTAATGCAGCTTTAACTGCACTTTAATCTGCAACCACCTTGACCATTTCACCCCAAAGCCAAGGGCGCATTTAAAAACTTGAAATACTGAAGGACAAAAAATACAACCACAACATCACAGAGAATTTTTCTACTGCGTTCAAAGCCCACTTGGCTACACCAAAGACTCCTGTAGGAGACACACACCCCAAAACAAAGCATTTATTTTCTCTCACCTGGAATCCACAGGCAGGACGCAGAAATACTGCCAATGCTACTATGGTCATGTAATGGAAGAGTGAAAGGCCATAGAAGTTTGCATCTTTGCTTAACATTATCTTCAGACTGCCTGTCTTAACTAATAAATTCACTTTTTGCAGTTTCCCTCCATCTTGAACAGATCAGCCATTTATAGAATTCTATTTGTGAAATGGCATTTGCTAAAAAGAGAAGTCAAACCCATGCACTATTTCCCATCCTGATCCATTTGTTTTTCACTAATACAAGAACTACAGGTTGTAAAGCAACACGAATCCAAAGACATGAGGGAATTACAGACACTATGTGACCTGTCCTCAGGCAAACAAGTCAGAGCAAGAGTTTATTTAAAGCACTGATGATACATTTGAAGAACGAGTACTTCATCTGTATCAGGATCTGTTTTGTGTCTCGTCTCTTCTGTAAGCTGTAAATTAGCAAGAAAAACTTCTTGAAGCAGTGACTGCCTACACAGACATAAGCAAACCTTCTTTTATATCTGAAACTGTGCAGAAACAGACCATTATTCCTAGAGGACAATGACCTGTTTTGTTTATAAAGGAATAAAAATGCAATTAAACAATCTTATTACAGACTAAGTCTACATTTTCCAAGACGAAAACTAAACATCTTTCTATCTGGAAAATTTTAAACTAAATTTGACCTGTGACACCAGCTAGCATAGAAAAAAAAGTTAAATAAGCTTTCTGATGCACTTATTATTCACTTTTATAATTCCATTATAACCTCCAAAAACAAGCACACTAATGAATATTTCTGCTCTGTAAAAGTAAACCCTCTTTTTCTGAAATGCACTACAATGTTATTTATCTGCATTTCCAGTGTTTAAAGTTTGACTCAAAGCTATTTTAAGATAACTGAAGACCTTACCCCACCTTACCCAAAGCACTGGCAGGTTTTTACACGCCAATTCTTTACCCAAGTCTGCCATCTGCTGTCAACAGCCACTTCACTTCTTCCCAGTACTAAGCTTACACAGGCCAGAGTTATTCATTTATTGTTTAAACACAACAGAACTTTGAAAATTTGCACAATGAAAGTCGTATAAACAATAAACTATGTAAGGGCTGTAAAGGTTTGCATAAGATCAAAATCTAAAATACAGTTTTAAAGATTTTGTAATAGTGTTATGCAACACAACTGGTTTTCTGATCAAGCATTTCTAAAAACTTTCCTTTTATTTAGATGCAAAAATTGCTTATTAAGCTGGTGAAAATCAGATCCAATAGGGGTGGGTGTTTATAAAGGAAAAAACATTATTTTACTTGAAGTCAGCCATGCTACAGAAAGAGACAGAAGTACTTTGTTCTCCTGAATACTGGCACAACATGCAACAGGTGAGTGAAGTCAGGAATTAGTAGGACGGCCCAACACAAGTAGAAACTCTAAAGCCACAAGCTTCCACTAGGATTTTCCCTACCATCACTCACCACGTACCAGTAAACCACAGTTCAGAAAATTCCCTTTATTTTCCAGTACAGCCTACACAAAATGGGAAACATAATCTGTAACACAAGGCTGTCTTATTTGTAGCCTCTGGACCACAATGTGTGTGTCAGCAATTCTACCTTAAATGAATTGTTTTGGCAATAATCCATTTACTCCTTATCACCTTCCTTCCAGAAATCACCCATGTCCCAAAAGAAGGCAGCCATTGACTCACAGAACGATTGGGGTTGGAAGAGACCTTTAAAGGGACACCTTCCACCGTCCCAGGCTGCTCCAAGCCCTGTCCAAAACCTGGCCTTGGACACTTCAGGGATGGGGCAGCCACAGCTTCTCTGGGCAGTCTGTGCCAGGGCCTCACCATAAAAAAATCTCATCATAAAAAAATTCTAATCTGAATCTCCCCTCTTCACGGTTTCAGATCCTAGAGATTCAGTCTTACTTAAGGTGGGAATAAGAAGATAAATATAAGTTCTTAATATAACAAAATATAAATTACAATATTACAAGTAACACCCAGCACCTCTCAATTTTTATGGTGTAATTCCATAAATTGGGAGGAGCACAGGGAATAAAACAAAGCTATTAATTTACTAAGCAAGATAGAAAGAACGGATTTCAAGAAGATGAGAAATGATGACAGCAAATTCCAATTACTACCAGAAATTACCTGGCTTAGGTGGTGCATGAACAGCTTTAGCTGAATGTGATGGTTCTGCAGGGACTGGTGTGTCTTTGTCTGTACAGATCTGAACAGAATCTGATTCCACCTTCTGCACATTCCCCTCTTTTTTTGTTTCTCCTGAGTCCTCATCTTCATTCTCCACCCTCTCAGCGTGATCCACAGCCAAGGGAGTCAGTTCAGACTGACTGACTTGAGACTCGCTTTTGTATGGAAAATCACACGTGGCCACATCCTCGATGTGGGAATCCATCGGCTCTTCTGCCAACAATTAAAACCTGCATGAGTTCCTCTCCGTACAACCACAGCTCACACTTTGCACAAACAGAATTAATACTAAATTAACTCGTTTCCAATTTTACAAGTGTTTTCCAACAGATAAAGTGACTGTTGCAGGAGCCTGAAAACAAAGTTTCCTTTACGACCCCGAATTACGAACATCAACTTATTTATGAGAACAGTTTTATTTTCTCCACTAAAACTGGACAGCCAACTTTTTCAGGCCATAACTTCAAACAAATAACAACAAACAAACTTAGCATACCACACACACAAAAGAGGCAAATTATAATGATTCAGAACCAATACAAGTTTCACCACCACAAAGAATCGCTGGGTTTGGTGCTGGGTAAATGGAAGGTGACTGTTCAATCACCTGGAAGAACTCTCTTTGTTTGCTCTTCCTTTTTTCTGCCACCAGCTGCTTCAGTTAGTTCTGTCCAGATTATCAGTTTCATGACAGAAGTAAAAACAGCATCTAATTCTCTACAGCACCAAGCTAGAAGGTAAAGCTATGCCCAGGAAAAGAAAGTGGTCTATGGAAAAAGTAAGGAAATATTTTCTTCAATAACCCAAGTCACCTGCACAATTTGGCCTCTGGGCTACTGAAGTGCTCTTGATTCAAAACACTGCCAAGACACAACCCAGCCAGGGGTCTACACACAGAATTCAAAGCCTATTTGACCACTCAAGCAGGTATTTAAACCCTCCTTCCACACATCAGTATTGGTTTTCAAACACTCAAGAGTTTCTTACCTTCACTCGCTACTTTTGAAACATCCCCTTTGGAAATAAACTTCAACATTTTTTTCAGAACCTTCTTGTGGGACTTGGAGGCCTGAAAATGCAAAGCCTGGCACCTAAAAAAGAAATAAAAAGACCATTTCTTTCGTGAAAGCTTGTTTCAGCAAAAAAAAGGTTAAGGAACTACTTATAAAAACTACATTGTAATTTCTATTTATTTCTTAAGTTTTCCTATATTAAGTGGTCAAATGTTTTATCAGTGCTTTTGAGTTAATGAAATTATGTTGTCTTGTACTGAATAATATCAGTCCTTATGGCATGTTTGTGTGTGTACCTCTATAATCACCAAAACAGGAGTGTAAGCCTTTCTTATTTGGGCTACTAAAGCAGCGTTTGTGGGTTACAGACAAGGTTCCTTACAGTAAAATACCCCAGAGCTGCTGATGTCCCTTGCAACAAACCCAACAGCATATATTTACCATTAAAAGTATCATTAAAAGTAGATAAACTTCTCAAGCATGATGTATTTCAAGCAGTAAACACAAATGGTGGAACGTATTTGAAGTGGTCAAATCCCTTACCTTATTGTGTATTGAGGACAACACGTTTGATTCATGATAGGTTTGTAGACATATTTTCCACTTCTGAAAAAAGAAATAAATATGCATGGATTTTTTGTTGTTTACACTACAAAATAAATGAGGAAGCTTTTTTATTAAAATCACATCAAAATATTACATGATGAGTAACAAAACTCAAGGAGCAAGTTCCTCAGCTCTTTGCTGATAGTACCATATTATCCTTCCAAAATCACTGAATATTTTCCTGTTTGACAGCGTCATGTTACAAAAGGTCACACAGCACCGGACAAACAGTTCAGTTACTCGTGGACATATAACTGTTTCTACAGATCTAAATTTTAAATGCGGATTCTAACGTTTATCTCAACTGACAGCATAGCTCTGTATTTTCTTTTGCAATTTACCTTCGCCATCCTCTGTCTATGAGATCCTGGTAATCTTGAACTGTCATCGAATGTGCCCACATACCTGAAATAAATAACACAGCAACACACTTGACTGACCACGGTTTGGCTTTAAAATGCAACCAGCTCTGCAGAACTGGCTGGAGCCCCTCTGCTCTGGAGCCAGGCTCGGAGAGCTGGGGGTGCTCACCTGGAGAAGAGAAGGCTCCAGGGAGACCTCAGAGCCCCTTGCAGTGCCTAAAGGGGCTCCAGGAGAGCTGGAGAGGGACTGGGGACAAGGGATAGAGTGACAGAACAAGGGGCAATGGCTTCCACTGCCAGAGGGCAGGGATGGATGGCATATTGGGAAGGAATTGTTCCCTGTGAGGGTGGGGAGGCCCTGGCACAGGGTGCCCAGAGCAGCTGTGGCTGCTCCTGGATCCCTGGAAGTGCCCAAGGCCAGGCTGGACGGAGCTCGGAGCAGAGCCTGGGACAGTGGAAGGTGTCTCTGCCCATGGCAGGGGGTGGGAGAGGGCAGGGATGGATGGGATATAGGGAAGGAATTGTTCCCTGGGAGGGTGGGGAGGCCCTGGCACAGGGTGCCCAGAGAAGCTGTGGCTGCCCCTGGATCCCTGGCAGTGCCCAAGGCCAGGCTGGACAGGGCTGGGAGCAGCCTGGGACAGTGGAAGGTGTCCCTGCCCATGGCAGGCGGTGGGAATGAGCTTTAAGGTCCCTTCCAACCCAAACCCTTCTGTGATTCTGTGATTACTGCAACTCTGAGTAGCTAATGGCCACTTATGCATAGATGTCTTTCAAGGATTTAGCATATTCTTATACATCATAATTACTGATTTCAATAACCATGTTAAGTGTGGAAACCTCAAGCCCAACACAAATCTTGGGATGCAATCAACTGTATTTCTGTGACCATACAAGCGCAAAGTTCCCCTCTGCACCTCCCACCTCCCCAGAAATATACAAGGAAAACAACACAAAATTGCTGCTTAGTTCTGTTACACTCATTCGGGAGCACCGGGCCATAGGAGCCATTCCGAGCTCCCGGGCGGGCGGACGGGGGCTGCCGCCGAGCCGCCGCCTGTCCCCGCCG
>VXAZ01002432.1:1538-41664 GCA_013399875.1 Gymnorhina tibicen
CTTTGTCTGAAAGCCCCTTAATTTCAAATTTATAATAATTCGGAGGGAAGGGGGTTACATTTTCCATTCCAAGGGAGGCTCCTGCCTTGCTTAGGAGACACCTGTCTTTCAAACCAAGACAGAAACCCATTCATTTTAGTAGTATCTGTGGATGATGATAGAGAAAGCAAAGCTGTGATGCTTAGAAGCTCAGCAATATTGTTGAAAAAGAAGGCATAAACAAGAACTACTCACACTGTCCAGAAAAGGGTAAGAATTAAATAAGAAGCAGGATTTTGTTCAAGGTTTCAGTGTAATTATATACTTTACATCTCTTTCAACGCAACACTTTGTTTAAGCATGGGAATGTTCTAGTACACTTACAACAATATTTCCATACTGTACATTTATTGTAGCTGCTCATTAAGACAAATTGCTAGCACATGAAGTCATGTGGTAAAAAAGAGGGATTTAAGACATAACATTTGCAGGATGTAAACGTGAGAAGTGAAGACTTTTTCATGAAACCCTGGTTCACAGTCAAAGCAAAATTCAAATGAGCATGCAGAGGCAAGCTAAAGGGAGGGGGATTGCTATCAATTTGAATATGATTTTACATTCAATTAGCAAATTACAGCTCTTGCCAGGCTGGTTGTGGTATACTTATGTGGTGCTATTCATACAAAAAAAATTAAAAGCATAATAGACAGCAAAGCTCTAAAAGTTTTTAAAAATTAGCAAGCAAAAGAAGCATTACTGCAACCAACCTTAATAATTAACAAAGTGCTGTTATTCTCATGCTAAAAATAATCTATGTAGAGACTCCATATTAAAGGTCTCTGCAAAAAATTGTAAAACACAATGTAATTAAGCAACAAAACAAAAAAAAATAGTTGGGGTGTAAAGGAAGCTTTGGTGCTGTGTTTTCCTCTTGATTTGTTCTTTGGTTGTGCTACATTTGCACTGCCCCTGCTAAATTTTGTATCTCAGTGTTTTCTTAGTGCTCATTGCACATAGCTGTATTTCACAAGTTAACTAGACATGAAACTGAAAGCTGTGCTGCTCATTGTCCTCTTTCCCCTTAGCAGTTTTAATCTCCCTTTGCAGAGGAACTGGAGCCAAAGTCAGTGAGTGGGCACAGGAGGGTAGCGTGGCCAGTTTATCCACTGTGAGCATGGCAGCTTCTCTGAGGGCAAGTTACTCCCCAGGCCAGCCAGAAATCCACCCTCCATGAATGCTATTGCTAAGCTGGGAACCAACAAAGCAAGTTTTAGCCAGGTAAAGTATCACAGGATTTGAGGAGGGGCAGGAAGAAAGGTGAACTGTGGCAACTACATAATTATGTGTGTATGTACACGTATGTGCATTTTACGAGGAAGTGAGACCTGTGTAAGAGATGGAGTTAAAATATTGGCAGTGTAGCCCTGCCAGGGAAAAACAGCTGTAGCAACACCATGAGAAACAACAGCAATCACCCTCCTGTGTAACACCTGGGGTAGTCAGTAGTCAGACATTTCTCCTGTTCATCTCACCACAGTGTGACCAAAATATGCAGTGGTAAGAAGGCCCTTTCTACTCCCTGGTGCTTATTATTTATTATTCAGTACAGCAGAAGGGGGAGGCAATAACAGCTGCAGGAGCAATTGCTATGTGTTAAGGTGAAATAGATTTTCTGAGAGGTTGTCCCTATCTCTAGGTATGCTATATTGGCTCAACATGGACAAACGTAGGAGTAAAAACCAGGGGCAAACAGGGGTTAAGTATAGAAAGGAGGCCACACTACCAAGACAGCAGTTAAAAAGAAACTGAAGACTCCCCATCACTTCCACACTCCTGGTCTGCTAGGACAGCAGCTATTCAGATCCCTGAGCCGTGTCATCTGGAAATCTCAAACAAGTCACACAAAAAATAAACAAGAAACACCTGCCTTCCTCTGATCCAAGCAGCACCACACAAATTGTCACCTGCCTGCTTTGGGCAGCTCAGCAAGGAGTACCCAGGCATGCTCTAGAACCACTTGTGTTTTCAGGTCTTTATTCAAGAAAGTGTACCTTGGTGTCCTGCCTTCCTCTATTTCAGTATGTGCCTCTTCCTCTTCTGTCCCTAGCCTGCAAAGTTCATTTACCATTTTTGCAAGTGTTTCACACCAGAAGATCATGTGTTATCTCAAAAGTTCAATCCATTTTTCTTGCAAAGTAAATAATGTGTGCTCTTTCCCACTACCTGATCAGTGGATTTACTGAGAAAAGGGATGAAGATTATATGCTGATGGATATGGCAGGCTAAAGAGACTTGGATTTAATCTTGTATTTTTCATTAGCCTATCACTGTCAGTCTTAGAAACCCTGGCTGGATGCTCAGGTGTTGCTTTGTCTTCATCTCTGTGCAGCAAAGCAGATTTGCACACCTAAATTAGCCTGGTAAGTGTGTGCATTGCTGGGCACACTTCCCTGCTGTTCTGAAAGCAGGTTTGTGCTCAGCGACCTTCACAAACCACTTCCCAAGGCTGTGCTGCAATTGCCCCACCCATATAATGACTTCTTTGTGAATCACCTCAGTGTCTACTGTATCACAGCTAGGTATTTGTAATATTACAGTCAATTTGTTTTCAGGTGGAATGACTCCATTTCAGACAGCATTTCTTCAGAGCATTGATGATTTGTCCTTTTAATCTCTGGAACATATAAGCACAATGAATTGAAAATTTAAAAAATCCCAAAGAGTAATTTTATTAGCTGCTGAAATACATTAGGGTTCCTGGACTTTGAACTAGGAAAAATGATAATAAGCCTTTCCTGAGAGTGGAATTTTTTCCTGACAGATTTTTTTCTGATGTTAGATTAAATTATCTTTGTACTGCTTTAGCTTTAGTGGTACATAAATAGCTCTTTCTTAGTCTGCCTTTATGTGAGAGGACAGTAAATAAAGCTCTCTTTTTGATCTAAGTTACTTGGTGCATGGTGATGGTTAGCCAGATGATGGCTCTTGTTGTGCAAGTTCAAAAAAGAATCCAAGTCTGTGATCTTTCCTCTCATTTAAGAAGCCTAATTTTTTATGGTTGCTGTTATACCTGGAAGGCCTGTAAGGAATCACAGAGAGAGGGAGGGAAGTGGGGTTGAAGGAATCCCTGATGACTTTGCCTTTGCTTCTTGGTTCTGCCAGTGCTCCGGGTAAAGCCTTTGTGGAGAGAATTGTGGTCTGTGGTCTGTGGTCACCCAGCTCTGGTGCCTCTGTGCAGGCACTTACGGAGAGCAAAGTGACGGCAACGTTGGGCAGGTCTTTGCTCACACACCTTTGTGTGCTCAGCATCAAGGCATTGAATACTTTTTACTTCTACTGACTTTGAAGCAACCCTGAGACTTTTTAAACAGATGTAAGGTATATGTAATCACTGTTCCCAACACTGATCGAAATTAGGATCAGCAGGAAGCGATACTGGTAAAATATTGGACCATGGTATTTGGAAAGCTAAAGAACATTCTGGTGGTCTGTAGACCATGATTAAGTAGTCCTACCTCTTATGAAAATTTTGATAATATCCACAGGATTTTATCACAGGTTTGCTGTGATTTGGATTTCAGAAATTTAGAATTTTCAAGACCAGGAGCTAAGCATTGGTTTTATAAGATGCCTTCCCATGACAACCAGTGGGAAGAAAACTGCCCACTTAGATGAGGGTGGAATATGGGTAGCTCCATCTGCAACAACAGCATCTGGATGCTCTGGTCACTATTTGTCCTTCCAGCTAGTCAAGCAAAAAAAATTTGTGCAGAGGCGAGAGGCAGAAATTGGTTATCTACAGACTGAACAGTGCTTAAACAAGTCAGTGGGGTCTTAGTCCATCTGTCAGTGGCAGGGAACAGCCTGCTTCGGTGTAAACTCAGGAAAGTCCTCAAGCATATGAAGGAACTTTAACACCTGCTTAGTCTCAGGGAAGCTGAAGGAACCACTTAGGAGCTTAAAGTATGTATGAAAGTCTGCTGTTAACCAGTGAAAGCGGAATTTCTAGGATAAAACCCTGTCACTGGACCTTTACACAGAATTAAGTACTGAAAGTTCACATTCATATAGATTTTATATTATTTTATTTTTCAGTTACATATTGTTTCTGACTCTTCAATGTTACATTTTAAATCTAGCTTACACTCATTTTCAGCCTTAAATGATACAGTTTTTCAGTTGGAGGTGTATTTTACATGCCTTTATTTTGTACTTAGTGTTTCGAGGCGAGTTAATACTAAATCCTTTAAACATTAACTCTCCCTCTGAATAAAACATGGTGAAAGTGCAAGTTGTAAATGGTTCCAGATTTGAAACAAGAGCTCACTTCTCTAGCTGAACACCACCTGTGAATCAGTTGCAGGATGAATAGGAATAGGAAAAACATACACAGAAATTAGCCTAAGTGCCCTGTATTTCCTCATGTTCTGCAGCTTACTTGGCTGTGCTTTAGCCTTCTCATCTTCCTTGTTGAAGACTTCACTGAAAGCTGTTCTGAGGTTGAGGGAAATAATTTTCCCATTGTTCCAATGATTCCAGCAGGTGCTGGAACACACATAAAGACTGGTAAGAACAGAAACTTTGTCCTTTTTTTTAAAGATAATCATGCAAAGCCTGCATAATTTTTATCAAATCATTTGGATTACTGCTATATTTTCAGGTATCTTAAAGCTTGCTTTTTTATCCTTTTACAGCTGCTGATGCATTATTTTATCCAGATCCTCAGGATATACGGAACCTCTTTCTTAAAGCCTTGAGAAGCTAAATTGCTGAATCAAGTGATATGATTTGTGTCTGCACTATTCAAATAAGACTTTGAAAACTGAGGTGCAGCCACAAACCATAAAGAGAGAAAGAAAAAAAGAATGTGACTTCCATTATCATATACTTTCAAACTGTTGGTTTGTGGCAGTTTCACAAACTTTCAAGGCTTGATCCATTACATTTGATTTTTGGAACTGGCCAAACCCACAATTTGTTCCCTACACTGCTGTCGTCTAGTCCTCAGCAATACCAGTCCTGTGTGCTCCCTAACTACTCAATCTAAACATCACTCAGAGTCTTTTTTGGTGATATTAAGCATCTGTTTCTCTTCACATCTTCTCAAAGTGGCTTTCTGGCTGGGTACTGAATGCCACCTCCCGGCTCTGCCAAGCGAGCAGTAGAAGCTATGGGTGAAAAGCTGGTATATTAACACACATGTAATGCAGAATTAACCAGGGTTAACCAATGCACTGAACACTTGCAAAAGGAGAAGAAAAAGAAAAAAAAAAAAAAAAAAAAACCAAAAACCCCAAAAAAAAAAAAAAAAAAAACCAACCCCCCCAAACAAAAACCAACAAGAAGAACCCCCAAAACAAAACAAAACTCCAAATAAAACCCCCCAGTAATTTGCATTAGCCAGCCATTTTATGCTGAAGTGCTGTAAAGGAGAAATGTTATCATGAGACTCCAAGTGCCACCATCTCTTAAGGTCATACATGGAATGCAAAGATTAAGAGCAGTGGATGGTGACAGGTTACAGATGTACTAATTTGGGTTTATTAAACCACCACAGAAAATCCATACAGGATGTTCAGGGGACAACAATCTAGTATCTTATTTCATCATGGATATACTGCTTGCACAGCAGAAATTGACCAGTTCAGAATCTATATTAATTTATCAGCCATGTATCATAGCCATTTAATATTCCCAGTAACATGAAATAGATTAATAGATTGTTATGTTCTCATCTCCCTTATAAAAATTCACCAGAGAAGTAGATATAGAAAGAGCACGTGTCTTTATGTTTCAGCCAGTAATAGGTTACATATGGAAAGACAAACTGCTTTTATTTTCATGACTTTCATTACAATAATGTGATGCTCAAAAATGACATTTAATAAACAAACATTCTAGTCTATGGTTGTGACAATGAGGCCTGAAGTCTACCTGTCTTTCTCAGAAGGCTCAGCACATTTTTGCACCCACCTGCATGGCTGGTGGAAAGGGTGTCTGTTTAACCTGCCCTGCAGGATGTCACCTCCAGAAGAAGATGAGCTGTGCTCCCAGCTGTGCTTCCAGCATCAGTGCAGAAATGAGCCGAGCTCCCACCGTACAACCTCAGCTACCTCACCAGGTGGCCCAGAGTACCTTGCATGAACACATTCCCATGTTTAAAGAGATCTTTCTTTTTCATAATGATGTGATACATGACCTCAATGTCCATCCAGGACATTGCTCCAGGACTGAGCTTAGGACAGACTCACAGAGGCAAATACAGCAGGAAACTGTCAGTGAGCACATTAACACAGAGGATGGGTTTGGGTCTGGAACAAAAAGGCAGCACACCTGGTCTGTGAGACTTCACACACTGTCACAGCAGGTAACTTAAGATCCTCTGGAGCAAAAGCAAGGCAGTCTAACCTTTCCACACTCTCAAACCAGTTAGGAAGATTTCAGAGCTGTGGGTATAAAATGCATATAGAACAGAGGAAGGGCACAAGGGAACTGAGAACAAGAGATTAACTGATTAGAAGAATATCAGAAGCAGAGACTCACATGTGAATACTACTTTTTGAAAAAAGATTTTGTTAAGGAATTTTTTTTTTTATAAATGGAAAATGCTTTAAGTTCAAACCATGCTGAAAAGCATAACCATATGGGACAAGAGAGCAACAGCTGCACTCAAATATTTTCTTAAGAAATGAACATTCATAATCACTCTGTGCTATATCAAAATAGCATTTCTGTATATCAGCTTAATTCATAAGTGCTTTTGAAAGGGGGTCATTGTTTGTCCTTTTGAAAGCCATTTTTAGCTGGAGCCATCATTGCTCACTCTCCCTGGTGACACACAGTATGCTGGATCCTCATAAGCAGAGTACAATATCCCTTTTCTGGCAGTGAAGGGGGCATTGGCCCCTCAATATTGCCTGAAGAAGGAGAAAGTGAGGACTATGTTCTGGCCACATAACTTCAATATTTATCCATCCTTGAATTAAACATTCAAGTATAACGTGTTAAAAATAAAATGTTCAAGATCTTGTTCATAAATACTTTATTTATGGCTTTGAAAATATAAGTTGGAATGTCAAACTGAAGTATGTCCTGCACTTACAATCATAAATCATACAGCACCATAAATTTATTGGACATTTTACAAATACAGATATTTTCCCTGCCCCAAAGAATTTAGGTCTAAATCAGGCATGAGAAACAGAAGGCATGGCAGAGGACAACAGTTCAAGACAGGAATGGTGAGAAAAGAGTACACATTGTCTGAAGTGATAGGTGTAAAGGAACTAGAGGGAGAATTTGAAGTAAAGATCTCCTTTCAGGTGCAGAGGGTTTTAATTCCCAAAGAAGGGGAAAACACATCTCTGGAGGTCTTCATTTACATGCTTACTGATAAGTTCACTTGCTGAGTTTTGAAGGTTTGATTGAAACTTGCTTATGTTTTGATTGTTAATAGATTATCATTCTAAGTAAACTTACAGAAGGACACTGAATTTACAAGTGACAGCTTTTGGCATAGTAACAAAGTTAAAAAGCTCAGCCAGGGGTGGCAGAGGACTTTGTTTTGCTTTGTGTTCGAAACCAGGCGAGCCTGTGCCAAGCACAGAGAGAGTCACGACCACGGCGCAGAGCTGATCTCGCAGGAAGTATGGAGAGAGTCAGCAGCATGTGCACAAATCTGGCTACACAGGAACCTGGCTGGTGGCAGCCTCCCAGATCTGATTCGTTGCAATTTCTGGCTAGCAGAAGATTGGGGTTGATAGCACTGGGCAGTGGGGGTGTGCTGTAGGACCTAGCCCTGTAGACCTCAATGGATCTGCAGAGGGCTGCCATTTCCATGGGCCCTTTTTCTACCAAGGAGTAGAGTGGGCTTTCAGTGAGGCAGCAGATGAAGTTTGCAGTGGGATCAAGCATTCTGGACCTCAGAAACGTGAACAATAAATACTTGGAGCTCAAGGCTAAACACACTCCATGTGAAGTGCTTTGAATTTCTTCCTGAAATATCAGCTAAAAGCACAAGGATCTATACAACTTTTCTTTGCTGGTCTTTTCATCCTGTGCAATAACACATCAGCTTCCCCTTCTTAATAAATGCTTGGGACTGGTGAAAAGCCAGAGCTATTACTCCATAACACATCAGCAGTGTTATAACTCATGTACCTTGTGGGAGACATTGACCAACTGCAGCACCAACTGCAGTTGCACCAAGGCAGGAGGCTACTGTGGACACCTGAAACCCTCAAAAAGTGCTTGTGGGAGCTCTGTAACCATCCAAGACCAGAGCTGATGGTAAGGCATGGTTCACCATAGCACCTGAAATTACTCTAGACATCCACATTTGAGCAGCTGAATTTCTCACATGGTGTTAAACAAAAGCAAAAGTGGGTTTAAGCAAAACCCACTATAACATAAGGAACTGGAATGATACTTTACTTCAGCCAGTGTCTCCTGACTACAATGAAGCAGTGACAAATCTAGATGAATTCTGAAGCTACAAAATGCCCTGTGTATCTACTAGCAGCTAAAGTTGCTGAACCTTTTGAAAAGGTCTCCTGTGCCATTATACCTACCTCAGCTTTAGCCTCATTTTGTTGGTCATCGTCAGTATGTAGAGTAGCTGAGTGATGAGAGAGATATAAAGTTGCCAGAAGTGTACAGACCAGTCTGAGCCTTGGTGGTCTGATGTGTCTCAGAGGTGCTGGGCAGACACATGGAGCAGGACACATGATAAGACATTGTGTAAAGAGCTCTGGCAATTGATATATTTTTGTCAATAGAGAAATCGTTCACTTCTGCTGTTGGACTGCATTTCACAGGCTGTCAACTAGGTCAAAGCTCCCCAGCACGGCTTCTTCTTCCCAGAAGGACAGCTGCTCACTGTTGTCAGTATGTACGGTGGGTTAGATGTGCTGGTAGTATGGGGGACACTTACCCCTCCTGATGGCAAGGCATAGCCATTGCTCCTGCTGACCTGATTAAATGTCCAAGGCTGAAATATGCATGTAAAGGGTTCCATTCAAATTGGTGGATATATACAAATGCAAACGGTTTCCTTCTGTGAAGAGAGACACATTGGACAATCTTTTAGATGCACAGATTTCAGTGATACCTTGTGACTTCCAGTGGGAAATCACAGCCACTTTTAGCATATACCGCTTTAAAAAATGACATAAAGTTTGCAATTACCAGCACAAACATGAGCCCTGACTGCAGATCCAGGCTACCTTCCCTTTTCTTCATCAACACCTGGTTGATGAAATCACTGTTGCCCTGATTTACTATCTTAATTCAGTACAGAGACTATGCAAAAAGCTATTTCAACGGTTTATCCCCATCTCTGTCCTTTCTGGTTAGTTCTAACCAAAGGATAGGACAGATGCATTGATTTCTCACTACTGCCTGCTGGGAATGCAAAATATCCAATTTTCTAGAAGTCAGGAGGCCAAAGCACCATGGGCCCACAAATACGAGTTTGTGTAGAATTTTGGTTATCATTTCCTAATTGCTGTATCCAGGTGCTGGTTCCCAAAGAGATGCACCAAGGTGCCCCTGAGCAAATCAAGGAAGAACTATGCTTTACAGGAAATTCTCATCATGAATTGTACAACAAAATTTGAAAATCTATCACGGACAACTAAATTGCTATTCTAGAGATTTTTCCATATTTATCAGTTACAATAGCTTTGTTTTACCTGTGACAGTGTTGGTGCTACCTACAACAAGTCTAATACTGGTTGTACTGAGGAACACACAGATTAGAAAAGGCCACTGCTCCCTGATGTGATGAAGTGCTGAAGCAGATGTCTGATCAGCCAGCACTGCCACAGAAACTGCCTAGAACTCATCACTTTGGTTTTGCAAACTGAAGTGAAGGAGGAAACTCGTACAAAATCTGCTAATATGCTAAATCCTGATCTACATACTTGAATATCTGGACTTAGCACAACAGTGCTGGATGAAGCTATTAGAGCAGCTCTTGACTCCTACAGATGGTAGCAAAGGAACTGCTTCCATTAGGTCACAACTGTAACATAAGTGCTGATGCCCCCATTTAGATGAGTTAAAAATATCCAGTTTGTCAGGATGAGAAAGCTTTATGGGAATGGGTTGACTTCCACAAATTCATCAGAAAGTGTTTGGAATACACAACTTTTATTTCTCCACTTCAGTTAACCTTTAGTTGCTCAGACTGTGACAAAGTTTATGTAACACTGTAATCTATATAGAGACAATGCTAAATAATTACATACTATGAACATTATGTATAATATAAGCTAATTTAATTTTCAAAGTTCCATAGAACTACAACACTAAAATTGAAACAGTTTTTCCAATACTACCACAGTAATCAAACCCTGTCAGACTTTTGTTTAATGGGAACATATTAGCGTTTTATTCTGTTTTGGAATAAGCTTTGTCTGAAACCATTGGAATTTCCTTTAGAACAGAAATCCCAGTTACCAACCATTTTTGTTCCTATTGTTCCTGCATCCCAGATCCCAGCACCCAGAGGCTAAACTTCTTTTCCAGTGTATGTCCTTGTTCCACCTCCCCATGCTCACAAGTCCTGCTGTGTAGGGTCTCATGGGCTCTTTTTTTGAGAAACAGCCTCTGCAGACAGCACGGGCCCACAGCCCACTCTTTGCAGAGCAATTGCATTGTGTTAGGTTCCTGTGCCTAGGGCTCTTTGTCAAACAATCTCTTGCAGCACAAACATTAACCACCTAGCACCATTTATCCCGAGGAGAGTCCCTGTGGACTACATTACCCAGAATCCTTGATGGGGGAGTTGACGAGTAGTTAATTAGTGGCAAATAAATCATGGTCAGTCCTCATGTTCATCAAAGTCAGGATCTTTTTCTCACATAAAAACTACTGGGCAGGTGCAAACAATGGGTGATAGTGACACTAGATTAAAATGTAAAACAGAAATAATTGCACTTAGATTCATCTCCATAACAAGTTAAATATTCAGACCCAGTCTTTCTGGTCACATCCATGTCCCCAGCCACAAAGTTAAAAAAATTACTTTTGCTCTGTTCTTTTACAAATGAAAAACAAAAAAAAATTTGCAATCATTGTAAAATTTAAGTAAAATTAAACCAAATTCTGTAAACAAAACACCCAAGGAGATTAATCAAAGTTAGCCGCACTAGGATAACGGGGGGCAGTGGTTAAAGACAGATGACTTGACAGATGCTGTAGCAAGACACCCACATTGATTCCATTACAAGCACAGGTGGAGAGATGCCAGCTTCCTCACCGCAGCTGGAGGTGATGGCAAATCTCTGGTTCTTCCCTAGGCAGCCACAGCACTGACTGGCAGCTTGGCATTTGCACCCTCTGCTACGAGTTCTTTCAGACCGGAATGCTGCTGCTTTCACTGCTGGCAGCAGGCATCCAGCTTCAGAGAGGGATCGCTATACTTTAAAAAAGCTTCCTTAAAGTTTACGATGGTAGAGACGTCACAAAACATTTGGCTTTTGATGTGAAGCAGTGTAAATGCTGTAATCATATTTACAGGACATGATTGATAACATGCTGCACATGAACTCCTTCCTTTAAACTTTCCCATAAAACACATTCATCTGCCGTTTCCCAATCTCAGCTACCAAAGGACTGAAGTGAAAAAAGAAAATTGATATTTGTTCAAGCAGGCCCTAAATGACTGTTTAGGAGCAGAAGATGAAAGTTAAGGTCCAAATTTCAGTTTGCTGAATTATTATACTCTTATTTGAAAAGTCTGTAAAACTGAGTATTTGGAGGGGTTTTTTCTTTGTTCATTTCACTGAACAAACCAGACTCACACCCCATATACAATTAACATGAGATCCCAATGAATACAAAGTCCAAGAGCAAGTGTTCAGTTGATTACCAGTTCAATTATTTTTTCTCTTTTTAGCAGTGTGATCTTACTGATACAGAAGGCTACTCCTGAGCTCCACTGCCGTACAGGGATCTATGGGAGGCGCTGTGGAGGAGGATATGGACTTCTTGAGCTGGTTTACTTCCTGACAATACTCTCGTATCACAGAAAATCACCCTAAGTCACTGCTAGGTTACAGCCGGCTCTGCAGGCAGGGAATCAAGGAGCGCTCTGTTACCATTCTGTCTCTGGAGCTGGAAGGGGATAATCATGGGCTAATCACAAATGGTGGCAGGGAGTAGCCCTCTTAGATACTAAACATTTCTACTGCAGCTGTAAGCACAACAATCCTGGTCTGGGGAGAGAATATTTTACAACTAAGTCAGTCAGTTGTGCTCACTTATCTTGCCTGAAACTCCCCTCAACACTATACAGGCAAAGTCTGACCTGTAGAAGAAACGAATTTGACCAGGTCACACAACAGGAAACGCATTAAATTCTTGTAACTGGAGTGTGATGGAACAATTAAACCCACAGTAAAAATGCAAATTCGTCATAGTGAATGAAGAATATGGTAAATAAACCCAGATGGAATGGAACATCTTAAAACACATTTGTGTTGCATTAGAATTTCACAGGATTCTGAGATTAAGGCAACCAAGTAGCATACATTATGAAACTCCAGATGCAAAAGAAACAAATTCAATTTTTGTATCATGGAGAAATGTATTATTTTGCTATAACATGTTTGAATCTACAGCCAAGAATGTCTAAAATATGCTGTAAACCTTTGGGCAAATGGTAAATAAAGCTGAAGTAAAATCATCCTCCCAAAATCTGGCATGTGGTAAAGCTGTGCTGTACTCATTTAAGATTATTTTGTGTAGCAGAAGGACATCCCATCCTGCAGATGTTCAGATAACAAATGTTTTCAAAGAACTTTGAAGATGAGGCACATAAATACAAGGTTTCATTATTAGATATTAGGAAGAGTAATAAAAATAAATACAGTTCATACTAAAGGACGTCTGAAGGCTCTTTTATGAGACACAACATAGAGGTCTTTTCAAAGCAGTGATTTATTTTTTCACATTACTTCTTTTCATTAGCAGAGTTCACAAATTAATTTGAAAATTTCTGTTTGATTCAATCTAGCAGTGTCAAACATTTTTGCCAAAGAAAGACACAACTACTGAGTGTAAAGAAGCTTATAAAAAACAAGTAGATGGAGAAGTTCATTCAACGACTAGCAGCACTGATTGGATCCAGAGCCCCATTAAAAATGGATAGCCAATATACACCCTTACCTTAAACCATCTCAAATGCCACACAAAGGAAGGGGGACAAAGGAGCAAAAGAGAATAATGTAGAAAAACAAAATGAAAGCCATACACTCAACATCTCAGTTTTGAACACTTGTGTAAAAACATCTGGAAGCTGCAAATCCTGAAGAACCCAGCAGTCCCCTGGTCTAATGTTTCACGCAGGGGCACCATATTTGGTTTCTATGAACTAGATATAGAACAGGTACAAAACGAAGCATAGAATGCCAAATACAGCACATGCACGAGCTAGAGATTTGTTGGCTTCATTATAAATTAATCTATTTTCTATGTAAACAATGAGTAATGTCCTACTGACTTGGGCTGTGAGAGCAGAGTACTGCAAAATTCCTTTGTTTTATGGACAGACATTTGGAAGAGGATCTTACAGCCTGAAGCTTATATCCATAAGTGTGATCTTTCAGCCACGACCCTATAGTTATTGTAAATGTACATTGTACCTAGACAGCCTCTTATTTTTTGCAGTGATGATTATATATAATGACAACTTTGATAGATATATCTTCAAGAAGGGAAATTCCAGTAAGGTCATAGAGGTGCCTTTGAAGTAAGAAATATAAGGAAAGATAGCCATTAAAAATTTATGAGGCTTCCTTTACTATTAGAAGACAAAGCCCTGTAGTATTTGATAGACCTAAAGTGAGACACAAAGCAGATTTAAGTATCACCTACACAAAAAGATGAGACTGAAACTCATACTGTGTTGGGAAAAGAATGTACTGTCCTGTGCTTTGTATGAGGCAATTTTTGTGAATACTAGTATTTTCAGAGAAATCCTTTCACTGAAACACCAGACAGGACGTCCTCAGAAAGAAGGTTACTGCAGGGAGTAAGGAGGTGGAAATAAAGCAGATGCCAAATAATTGTCAGCTGGATCATAGGACCATAGAATAAGCTGAGCTGGAAGGGACCCACAAGGATCATCAAGTCCAGCCCCTGGCCCTGCACAGCACCATCCCCAAGAGTCTCACCATGTGCCCGAGAGCATTGTCCAAGCACTTCTTGAACTCTGTCAGGCTGGTGCTGTGACCACTGCCCTGCGGAGCTGTTCCAGTGCCCAACCACCCTCTGGGTGAAGAACCTTTCTCCATAACTGACCGCTTACAGAAGTGAGAACCAGAGCAGGTAAGGACAGGACAATCCTACAGGACAGAAAGACCTAGATTTTCTTTCTGATTCTGGAGGGAGGGTGGGTATGTTGTGGACAAACAAATACTTATTTCTCTGGTTTAGACTTAAAAGATGGCATGATGTAGAAAAACCACAAGGAGTTTTCTAGTAAAAGAGAAGTCCAGAAAGATGAGGAGTATTTTAGGAAACTCCAATTAGGGTTAGGACCATAAGGATGATGAAAAGAAAAGCTATTAGGGACGCATTTATTTTGTGTGCGTGGTGCACACATGTAGGACTAAAAATCCACTATGAAGTCACAGATTCAGTTCTTTAAAATGAAGAATACCAGAATGTGGGGTCACTTGTGTATGTGTCTTAGGATACGGTGAGGGCTTACAGACTGGGCTGCCAGTCATAGCTGCGTCCCATCCCCCGTGTTCAGCGCGTGTCTTCTGCATAATTCAGAGACAACTTTTGAACACAGAAATGCTGAGTTGCTTGCATGTCTCTGTTTTCCTTCTCATTATAATACTTGAGTGCTTTACAGACTGCATTTATAACAAACCTATGAAGTGAAGGACTACTATAAGAGATGGAAATTGAAGCACAGCAGATTAATGTCCAAGAGGCCCACCTCTTCAGGGTATCTAAAGTGAGGTTCCTAGATTTTTTCTTCCAACTTTTTGGAATTAGTAGGCATTTTACATTTCCCAGATGACTCCTCCACTGACTTTCATGGCTCTAGTGAGTGCTCCGCAGTTATGCAGTAAGCAATACGCTGCTAAATTCTTGACAGTATGATGCACATTAAAGGTGTTAAGAGAGAGAGAATTCAGTTGTCAGTGACAGCATTTTATCATCTGACCTCTCCCCGAGTCAGTAAACATCTTCCAGTTTCCTCAGTAATGCAGGCTAAAAAAACCCCCAGCAGATAACAAAATACTCCATTAATGACTCCAGCCCCTTGTGTTATTGCATTCAGTGTGCTGAATTGGCCCACTCGGATGGCTGCCAGAAAAAGTCTCCAATGCAAACTGAAAGTAGCAGTTTTCTCCTAATATTCCAACGAGCTTCTTCCCTTTCTTGGAAAATTTCTAAAATCTCACTGAGGAAAAATTATCTAGTCATGAAAGGAGTACACCACATTAGAGCTCCCACTGGAAATGCTATTGGCAATTTCAAACCCAAGCAAGGCAGTGGAATGGAGTCTGGAAGATAGAAAGCCATCATGGATCCCTGTAATCCTGTTTTCCAAAAAGAATACAAACAAACAAACAAAAGTTTACCAGTTTACTGGAAATCAGGGTTTTTTTGGTTTTGATACTGTAGACCAATGAATAAGAATGGCCAGTGGGATGGCTCTACACATATCTTGTGTTCTTGATTCAGCAAAATAATGTGGAAGTATTGGTTGGCTTTCAGATACTAACATTGCTAATTGTAATGAAGGCTATTTATGTACACATGGCTCTGGCTGACCTTTATATAGAACATATATTTATACTTTGTATAAAGTACAGTGAAGGCTGTTTAACATACCTGTACTGTAGTATGCTTAATGACCTAATGTAAAGCAAATGAACTTCAATGGTTGTGAAAGAAGCTAATGGTCCCTTCTGGTTTTAAACTCTTATGAATCTGTAAGAAGATACTAAAAAGTTACAGGGGCATTTTCCCTTCTAGTTGTGTATGAGTATCTGGTTACATCCTTCAGAGATTTCTGATTCAGCAGCTTTCCAAGAACCTGATGTTACTTGAAGCATAGAAGACTCGCAATTCATGGCAACAATCACCTGCAAAAACAAATTAGCTACTTTAAGTTGTTTTCAACTAAAGAATGCTATGAGCAGTTGTTCCTGTATATGAGTCAATCCTTCTGCCATAACTGTTTAGTCAGTTTGGGATTATATTAGATCTCACCCTATCATACTAGACTATGACACAAAAGAACTTTTGCCAGCTCCTTGTCACCACTGCTGCTTCCTTCTTCCACTGGCAAACAACCAACACTTGTAACTTGACAGCTTGAAATGAGTATCATAATGGCTGGTACCATAAGTGACCACATTTTTCTGTCATTCTCGTAAGACCTTCACATGTACTCCTAGGGCAAGCCTTAGAAATTGGTTATTTGTAATAAAAGAAAATAACTTCCTACCCAGGAGCCCTTAATAGCTGCTAAGTTCCTCTGTCAAGCATTGTGACATTTGGCTGATGGGGAAGACTGAAATGCAAGGAGTGGAAGGACCTTCCTGTACGTGGTATAAACTCAATCCATGTGGATAAATCTACAATGGGCTTCTCAGACTTCCCAGAAGTTTTGATCCAACAGTGACACAACTGAAACTGAAGCTCCATTTTTATTTAGGCAGGAATTATTGTTTTTTCCCCCTTCTCTCCATGTCCTCAGGCACTTTGGCCATATTCACTAACACTGCATGCCTGCTACAGCCTTCAAATTCAAGAGCATAATGAGTGATTCAGACCAAACCTTGAGTTAGGGAAGGTGGTGAGATTCAGCACATAATACAGGTTCCGTAGTAAGCTGCCTGGATATTCTATACTTCTGCAAATCAGATTAATATAATTTTTCTTTTGTCTGCCAAAGAACTCAACACTCCTGTACTTCACAAGACAGAGTTTTAGTGTCAGCTTTTTACAATTACATGAGAACTTCACTGTAATAACACCCAAGAGAAAGAGACAGATTTCCTCTGTTTAAGTAGCTCATAGCATCTAGATTTTTCGCATATTCATCTCTCTAGGTCATCTGTGACAGTCTAGCTGTGAAGCTGGAGGAAACATGGAGGTTACATCAAGCTCTGTTTTAACTCTCATTTAACATGTTGATTATTGTATCACATAGCAGCTGCAGAACTCCAACATTTTCAGCCAGTTCTGTGTTGTTATCAGCAATCTGATGAGTCCAGAACACCCTGGCATTTTATTTCTGAAAGGCTCACACTGACCTGTGTATTCTTTGAATATGTTTAAATTTCCAGCAGTTTCTTCAAGGTTTGTTCAAACCAAGAAGCATTGGCATTTGAGGGTGTTTCCCACAACAAAAGGGCAGAGTTTCTGAATGTGGTCTTTGTGCTTTCTCTTTGACCCCAGTTATTTGCTGCACAGATGACATGTCGCTGCTGCAGTTCCCTGCCTGTAGTTACCATCACCACTAATCGAGTAATTTCTAGTATACATTTTAGGGCCACACCAGCCAATCACTGCTTTTTGATTGCCTCCTTTCATACACCACACACTAACCAAGGCTGCAAAACAACATTGAAACTCTGCAGCTCGACACAGCTCTTAACGTTCTTAATTGGATCAAACAGCCAGAATTTCCTTTGTTTCATTTGTTCTCCATTTGGAAACACATTATTTACTAATAGCACATGTGAACTACATACATGCACCATGAACTTTGACAGTTGTTCTTACTAAATACAAATCCACATGAAGATCAGATTTATACAGACTAACGTGTCTGGCTTCTCAAGTGGCACACAGCAAGCAGCAGTATTTATTCAGACAATTTTAAAACTTTCCACAAAATGTTTACCTGTCACTCCAGAACACTGCACTCTTTTGACATAATGGTTTCCTGTATAGGTTGAAGAGAATATGTAAATTTTGATAAGTAACTCAGTTTGTTGAACTTTTTTGTTGAACTCTGACAGCTGCAGAACAACACCACAGGGAAGGAACAAGAGGAAATCTTTCTACAGAAGACAGGTACACCGGTGTAGAATCCTTTGGTTTTCCACACAAGACTGGAAGGCAAAACTAGTTTTGTTGTAGATTACAGCCACAGATCTTGGTTATTACAGCATTTTGCTTCCTTCACTATTTTATTAGAACAAGGCTAGAGCAAATCCCGTGACAGATGTGTATCCTGCCACAGTAAGGCCACAAGGGCCTTAGTGGACATTTTGCTGCCAATAATATTTGCCATACGTGTTTTAATGGTGCAAAGGACTTTGTGAGAGAAACTGGCCAACACGTATGTCAGCCTAAACATTAAAATAGCATTTGACATCACGATGATCTCTAGACAAGGTTCCTCCCTACACTGAAAGTTTCTGATAGTCACCTCAAAGAGAAAAGGGAAGTTAATAGAAATATATCCTACAATTATCATATCACTAGGCATAGATGAATTAAAAATTACTTGGCAGTGGGGTCCAGCAAGCCAACCTCACTCCAACCTGCCAATAAGCTGCTAATGGGAATATCCTGAGGAGAAAAGAAACATTTCAGCTGGGTGAGAGTGGCCATACTGAATGGAGGCAAAGGGCCAGGAGAGAGCTGAGGACCTGAAGGATGTATGCCGTCAGATAAAGGGTATAAATTACTTTGAAACAATAACTCAGGCCTTCACATAGATGTACCAAGATGCCTATTATACTCTGAAGTTACAGAGAGGTACATTTTCAGCATCAAGAATATACTTAACATTAAGTATGATCTGAGTATAGATGTACATTTGTATGCATAAGCAGATGGTATCAATGCCTCAGTTGTGTGATGTACTTAATGTTAACAACATTTCCTGAAAGTAGTTACTGCTTACAGACCATCATCTACTCTCTGCAGTAAATTTACACCTCTTCTGTTCAATGTTTTTTTCAGATTTAATACATATACCTTGAAAAACATGAAGATAGAGCCTGGGAATGAGTTGGAGAATACAGCAAATCCTTGCAGTGAGTAAAGAAGAAAGCAGAAAAAGCCAAGGAAGATCTGCTGGCTACTGGGAATTTAAAAGTCGTGATTTTATTTTTATTTACAATGCAGTTATTATTTTCAGTAAACATGACAGGATTAATGAGAAGAATTCTTAGCATTGAAGAACTTTTAAATTATGGATAAATGTTATACACAAAATGCTGTCTTCTCTTTTCTGCATTTCTCTCTCTCACTTGCCCCTTTGGCACATTTTCCTCAGAGCTTCTCACTTCAGTGGTTGAGAGGTGTTTATTACCAGGACCTTCTACCCTTATTTATTAAGCAGAAGAAACACACCTTACATGTATTGCCCAGAGAGAAGGAAAATCATGGAGGTTAAAAGAGAAAGTGTTTCTAAAGAGCTACAAAGCCTCATTACTTAGAGGCCTTGCCAAATAAAAAGAACTACCTGGCAAGAAGATTGAAGAGCAGGCGGTATTTCTTAAAATCCCTTGGTTACTGCTTCAGCCTGTACAAATTATTCCTCTAGAGGCCAGCAGAGTATCAAAAAACAATTACCATGAACTAGACCATAATACTACTGTAGACCCAAATCTTGCCCAAACTATTAACATTTAAAACTTCTTCCAGCTGTCCCAAGGCTGCTTTTTGCAATGAGACTGAACTGTCCTGCAATTACAGTGGTAATGTAAAAAAGCATTTCATAGCATTACCACAGATCTAGACTCCTTAATGTGGTGTCAGGGATGTTAGAGAGTGCTCATGAAAAGAGATCTATTGCTTTCATTCATATAGGGAAGATCTCATTTAAGCAGTGTGTTTGAGATTAGAGCATACTTAGGAGAAGCAGTGTTTATTGTGGTCAGAGACAGGAATGGGACTCTAACATACTCCAGCATTGATATGCTGTTTCTGAACTTTGTGTCTTAGTTTTACCATCTGTAAAACAGATACTGTAACAGTTAAAATGCAAAGCTGACCTGGGAGAAATGCCTCTTGCCTTGCAGAAGTAAGCGAGGGGAACATTAATTACTGCAATCAATTACATGGAAAAGCCTCAATTAAAAGTGCAATGGGAATGCAAAGGAGTGAGAGATCTGTGAAATGAAACAGGTATATGCATGCCTTAGATACTTTTTTTTAATGAGTGCACTGATCTAATGTTTTCACTTTGAGTGGGTCTTACTCTAAGGCATGTTCCTGCAGCCCTCACACAGTCACATTCCCACAGAAGTTTGCTTGAGGAAAGCCTAGAGATTTGATTTCGTGTGCTTTCTCTTGGTGCCAGGAAATATTATCCTTTTAATTAGCAGGTCCATTTCTTTGATAACTGTTTAAGTGGCTTCACTGCAATTTCATCTCTTTAGTTGTCATCCAGCACCTGGGAGGTAAAGAAAAAGGAAGCAAGCACTGAAATTTTCCATCATTTCTGCCGAGGGATATTTCTGAGACGCTGTACTTTTGTGGGTGGGCGGATGGATGGATAGACAGACGGAAAAGGGAGTTTCCTTTATGGGATACCAATAATTGGTATGTGGTTTACATTCCATTCATCTGAAGGACTCTTATTTTAATCAGAAACAGGCTCAGGCTACTAAACTACCTCCAGTGTTCAAAACCTATCCGTGCTTTCAGCTGGTGACTTTTCTCACATGCATCTTTCCTTTGACACCCACAGGCCCCAAAGAGTAATGTGGTCATTTACCACCAAGAACTCAGCATCAGGTCCTATAACAGGAGTTGGTTCAGAGCCCTCTTCCAGAGAGAGAGAGGTTTTCTGATTGCTAGCTTCACAAGCAGAAGCTCTTTAAAGCGTGGTATTTGAAACTGGCACTGATTTCTCTAAGAGGGTTTTGGGTTTGGTGGGTTTATTTCCTAGGCTCATCCAACTCTGGGAAAGCCTTGTCTGGACAGTGTTGTGGAAGTCTGGCAGCACAGTTTGGTCTTAGTAGCCAGACACTAATGCAGACAACTGCTGAGAAAAGCCCTATATTCAGCAGCTGGACTCGCTGCTGTGCTTTAAGCACAAAGGAATGAAAGGCTGACACCTTGTCCAGAACTAGTCAGACTAAATAAACAACAATACAGCAAATTTCAGCTTTGGGGCTGGTGAAAATATGAAAATACTCAGCATCAACTGCTGTCATCCAAGGGCAGGGAAAACATAAAATTACTTGCAGTGAATTAGTATTCTGTTATTCAAATATCTCTGAACCTTTTGTGAAAGGTCCCTAGTAAACCCTAAAAGTTTCTTCGAATGCCACCTTTCCCCATCAGCTAAACTTGTTTCACTGCCCAGATCTGTTTACCCTTAACTTTTAGCTATGGATGCCCTAACAAATTTATCTTTTCAGGGTCTATCTTGCCTAACCTGTCCAGACAGTAACTGCACATGCTTTAGGTATTTCCATGCCTTTCATCCTTGAATGCGCTCCATGCCACAACTCCCTCCAGTGCCTACTGTTCAGCAAATCTGTCAAGCAGCACAGCAGGAAATCTCCTGCAGGCAGATCACACACTACACAGTCTAAGAAAGGAAGACCAGTTTCACAGCTCAGGTCTATGTCAACCTGGGTCCATCACAGAATTTTTGCACATGAAGTTTGCCTGCCTCGTGCCTCACTTTCTCTGTGGGGAGAGAAACAAGGGACAGATGCAGATCTGCTATCAACCAGAAGGGTAAGCCTGCCCCTCTTTCCCACACTGAAGATGTAATGGAGACTACCTGTGGCAGTGGCCTGTGAACACAGACAAGAGCTGCACAGTCACCAGTTCTTTCTGGATCCATGCATCCTGAAAAGACAACAAGCAACATGGCTTGGCAATTCATTCGTCTTTGGCCCGCACTAGCCAAGTAAGAGCTGCTAATGTCATGAAGGAAACAAAAACGTCAAATACCTCTTGCTTCTTCCTTATGATTCAACAGCCTCTTGGCAACATTCATTTCTCTACTGTTTATTCAGAACAGTGAGACCCTTGGGACTTAATTTAACATTGGCACTGGGAGGTGAGAAGTATTTGAAGTTGCATTCTGGGTTGCAAAGGTTTCAGCAAAACCCCCCTACCTGTAACCTGATGATTTCGTCTCTCATGCCACAAGGAAGCAGGAACCTCCCTCCTTGGGCAAAGGCCTTTAGCCCTGCACTCTGCTAGATCTCTGACAGGTATGGACCCAGGCCATGCTACCAAGGGCAAGGACACGACTGTTGCATACCTGTCACAGAATGCTTTCATCAAATTATGTTACCACACTTTGCCCTGCCTAGACTTTCATAGATCCTGATCTCTCAAGATACAAGATTACTGTCTGAGATTCACTTCGAAAGAGATTCTTTTATCTTGATTTAGTTCAGAGCTATAATGAAATTAATCCTGTAAATACATGGATCAGGCAATTGTGGAGCTGGCTACATTGCTTGTTTGGAGTCAAAGTATCAAGATCAGAGATATTCTGATCACTGAATACTAGATTGAAAACAGGATTTGGAGTACTCAACCCCATTCTGGCCAAATAATTCAATTAACTTCAAACTGAATGGATAGTAACATTTTGTTTGTTTGTTGTATTTTCTTTCTGCCATGAAATAAACCATCATTTATTTTGGATACTGAGATTTATCACAGAGCTAGAATTTGCTACAGTAGTGCTTTGCTGCTGGACATTCATAGTATTCCAGGGCAGAGCCATTTACTTATTTTGGACACCAAAACAGCTTGATACAAGGATTCTTTGGATTAATTTTTTTGAGGGTTACTACAATAATTTTACACCACTTTTGATTAAAGGAAGGTGAAATGCTGAATAAACTGTGACCAGCAGACCAGAGGGAACTCCTAGCAGCACAGACAGTTCATTTAATCATTCCCTAGTGTTCTTCCTGGACTGATCAGAAAGCACCTTCACACACCAGGAACTATAATGCAGCCTTTAATGTTAATTAATGTATGACTGCTTAAACTTGTGCGGTTTCTTTCCCCCCTTCTCTTCCCTTCGCTGGCCACAACTGTTCAAGTGTTGCTGAAGGTTATTCTGCTTAAGTATTAAAAAATGCTTAACTAAATAGGTTAGCTTATTTGCTTTTGCTGATAGTAGCAGTCCACCCACAGAGCCCTTTCAAATCTCTTCAGTGTTTTGGAAACTGGATAAGGGACTTATTCAGTGATGTGCAAGTTTGTCTGAGCCAGGAATGAAGTGTGCATTTCATGAAATGAGAAATAACCTCAGACCACACACGCAGTGTAATTTCTGAACTCCGGCTTGGGCTCTCTTCCCCTCATCCCTGTGCACACATACACACACCCCTGCTAAAAAACCAGATGATGACTGACATCCGTAAATCCTTTAAGCATTCTTTTACAGCTAAGAGCAGAGGGAGGTTTTCAGAGCTTAGGTGGCTCATTATTACTAACACACTGATGAAAAAAATGGATTACTACAGTATGTGCATGCCATGCCAAAACGAAATAGCAAAAAGCCTGTGCCATCTAAATACTTTCAAGAGGAGAAACTGCTGATGCAAACATATTAACGCTATTTTTACTGCATAGGGAGATGAGAAGTCCTTCCCACAATTTTCCTAGAGACCTTTGTTAGTTCTGTCACTACTTGTTTAGTTAAGCTAAAATCACTGAGTGTTTCAAATATTATTTTCCATTATAATCCAAAGAAGTAAAACAGGAAGGTAAGTTTATTGCATATTAAAAAATCACACCCTTTCCTCTCCTAGGCAGAGGAACTATACTTTTTGGCTGTTGAGAACAAACTACACACAGAAGAGGCAAAGGGCAAACTTTTCCACAGCTGTTACTCCATGGCTTCAATATCCCCTCCTAAGCTTAATGCTTCACAGCCTTACACCAAATGAGTGCACTTAAGTAATGACACAGCAGCCGGACCCCTGGTCAGCTCTACTTAAACATTTCCTTTATGCTGGACTAAAAGAAGTGGTTTTATTGCCTTCAACAGGTAAGGAGTTCTCCTGCATTACTGTTGAACTGCCTCTGCAAAGCTTAAAATGGACAAGCAAAGGTACTTACAGACTGACTCCTGTGCCTCTTCCATTGCTTTGTACCTGATTGGTAATACCATCACACAACAGAGCCATTGATACCATCTGCTTATGCATACAAATGTACATCTATACTCAGATCATACTTCCACCAATAGCTAAGTTAGCGTAACACTTTTTGTTACAGGACCCTAATTCAGTTGTTCATTTGTCAAACTCTAAGTGCTCAAGCTGAAATTTTTCCTGCTGCGTGTCTCCATCAGGCTGAATTTTTCTGATAAGTTTCAACTAAAACAGCTATTCTGAAAAGGGAACTAAAGGGGATCAATCTCACCTTCCCTCATGTTTTTTCTATAGCCATTTCACTGAGAATCTGTTTTGTCTGCATGTTTGAGAAGAGATACTGTGGGTGGTATGAGGGGTGACCATACTGTAAGCAATCATGCCCAGTACTAGCCTTCTGAAAACCTGCCAAATTTTGGCCAAGTTCTAAACACTGTGGTTTATCCATGCTCCATAAAAATCTCCTAGAGAGAGGCACCATTATTTTCTAAATATTCTAGTAAAACAGACAACTACTTTGACCTCATACACTTTCTCCATCACCAGACTATGTGCACATCCTTCCCCCAGATGAACGGACTGATTCCACAATAACAAAGGATTTACAGAGCATTTTGGGTCTTTTCATGCTATTTGTGGTACTGGCCCCCAGAAGCTGCTGTGGCACCAGAACTGAGAGCTGAGAAATCCTGCCCGTTGTTCCATCAATATTCATTGATGGTGCCCACGCAGTACACTTGAGAAAGCTCATTAGCTTGGAAACAAGCCGAAGAGCTTGGGTTAGCTTGGGCTAACCAGAAATAAATAGAAAAGCAAGGCAAACTTCAAGAGACAGATGCAACACAGCCAGGGCATAATGATCCATTGTGTTAAATACACAAACACTGTCTCCAGACTGCAGAATAGAACCAAGATTTCACAGATGCCTGCACTCTTTTGTTTTCAACCAGTTTCTGTGACATCTACTAACAACTACATCCTTTCTTCCCCTAACTGGCTAGTCCACAAAAGAGACTGTAATCTACTGCTATTAGCAACTCCAGTTGGTCAAGTAATTGAAATTGTGATTCTAAATTTTCATAATGATCCATGTGGGAATCAATAATTTCTGAGTAGAGGAATACCTTTCTCTTTACGTTTTTGCTTGAAAGTTTTCAAAAAGTACCTTGTCAAAGCAGCACTAGAAATAATAAAGTTATAAAAACACTCAGAAGCTAGAAAACGACAGCATTACAAGTACTCATACATGCTGTCATTTTCTTCTACTGTATGCTTAGCAATATTTACCTTTCCCAGAGACATCACCCTCCTTCTCTGCAGATCACCACGTTTCTAAAGAGATCCCTTTATTTCTTTCCCTTTAAAATTTATAGTTTTTCCCCTCTGTCTCAGCACAAAGCCAAGGATGAAGAAATCCCAGGTTGCACCACAGATCAGCTGCAGCCTCTGCAGCTGTGAAGCACAGCTGCACTGTGGGCTACCATCTCAATGTATCCAAACCAAGCTACTGGGTAGCTATAATCTTTTCTAGTTAGTTCCCAGTTCCCTGCCTGAACAAAAACAAAAGATAAAGTCAGACACAGATCACAGACTTCCGATCTGTTATGCTGTAATCCTGCAAGGTTAAAAATGAATGTTTTCTGCTACCAGGAAGAACAGACTCACTGCAGCTTCCCAGTGGTTTTGAACACCCACTTCTCATCCCTGAAGGAATAAAACAACAAAAGATAAACTTTTGCTTAAAAAGTGACATGCTTATATTATAGCAACTCAATTAGAGGGTTTTATTGCTCACTCTGGGTCTTGAACACAACACCTTCTAAGATGACTCGTGGGATTTTGATGGTGAGGGAAGTAAAATAAAAGTGTCTTGTTCTATTTTCCAAACTCCCTTAAAATTTCTTAAATTATTTTCTTACCAGGATTTATTTTCAGAGACATTATCCTCAAGACTACCAGGTCACAGATGTGTCTTCTCATGGCAGAAGCTAAGACTTCATGTATGAGATGACAAACTGTAACCGCACTCAACTTACCACCACAGCCTAAATACCTAACCATGCAGAGTAAACTCTGCAAAAAGGCCTAAACCTTTACCTTTCTTGGGGTAAAGGTGGCACAACAGTTTTAACACTGGACATCAGGGTGTCCAGATGCAAACAGGCTCCATGTCTTTGTCTTTTTCAGTCACTACTTAGGTTATTCCTTTTACTGGCTTTCATGAACATTAATACATAGAGTGCTTGAAGCAAAAAGTAAACAAAAACATTAAAAAAACTTCCCACCATTTTAAATGGCTTTTCTCATTACTAAAGAGGATTATTTAATTATTAAACATTAAATTACTATTTTAACTTTTTTATTACATAAGCAATAGTAAGTTCAACTTTCCTTTTCAAGTCAAGTGATTCTTTTACTGAAATGGAATTTATGAAGAGAATTCTTTAATATATATCCAGAAATGTTTCAAGAGAAATACCACAGTTTAGTCCAAGCACATTTTCCTATTTAGTTTCTTCTCAAACTAAATGGGAGACTGCGCAGTCTAAGAACAAAATAAGAGACTGCACATTCTCTTCTGTGCAGCTTACAAAGAGTCAGAGAGATGAATGGCACTGAATTCAGGTATTTCTGATGTTACAAGTTTTTACTTGGTTTCTCCTCTACCTAAGGTTTATGAGTTTGACATAAAAGACTATCAGATGGCAAATTACTCACAACAATTTGACAGAACCATGAAATTCTAAACCACTAAATTATTCTATGTTCCCAAGGATCAAACAGCAGTATGTCAAGTATGAAGGTAAAATACCTGATATTTCTTTTGCCTCAGGCATAAAATACTTATTTCATACAATCACAATTTCTCTTACTGTATGCTGGAAGTTGATTATATTGTATAGATAATTTAAAATATAACTCTAATTTATATATACATAGATATGTATAGGATATAATATAAAGACAGTATATATGTAAGTATATATATATATATTATCTACCTCTAATGATTAGGGCACATGATAATGTAGAGTAATATGGTCCATTACAAGGAACGTAGCTTCTGGTTTTTTCTAAATAGTGCAGAGTGACACACCAGAAGCAGAACAGAACCTCAGCATTTGCCTAATGCAAAGATATTCCTTAATACTCCCTCCCACTCTAAGACTCTTAAATTAGAATTAGGGTATTGTAATTACAGCAATACATATAACCACAACTACAAAACAGTGGGGGCAGAGAGGCAAGAAAAGCATAAATTCCTCTAGTTATGCTATTAGAGTGTACACATATAGAGGGACCAAGCCATGCTAATCTCTGTGGAGGTGAAGAGACAAAAGCACAAAAGAGACGTTTTAAGAAAGCAGCTTTCTCAGAGGTACTTAAAACTACATTTCCAATTAGACCACAGTATGAATGTTTTCCTTGCCATAGAATTATAAAGCAGAACAAGCAAAAACTGTGACCAAAGTTCAATCATAGTCTGAATCATGGAGTGGCAAGTGCTGCTGACAGTTGTGAGCACTTACCTCAAACAACATAAACAGACATCTGGTATTTGTTTTTAAAGTAACTAGCATGGAATGACTTTCAGGATGATATGGGAGATCATGTTTACAAGAGGATTCACTTGATGGAAATAACTCAGTATCAAACAAAAGGGGAATAAAATCCCTCTGGTATAAACAGTTCTGTTGAAGAAAAAACCAGATTCATTCTGAGGCTAACTGATATTCATTTAGCATCCCAGCTATCCCCACTGATTAGTCATTGTCTTTACTCAGTACAGTGTTAGGGGCTGAGAATGTTGCTATTAAATATACATACACCATCCACGCATTTTAACATGCTACAACAGACCAACACAAATTGTAACGTAATTGTGCTGCCTCTGTGCATTTTTGGAAAACAATGCTTTAGTGCTGTGGGCCTGTTTGTGCTCCAGCTTGTGCAAGTTACATGTGCAATCTCAATTCAGTCATACTGTGTGTTGATACAGACACTAGGTCAGGTCCTGACCACTCAATTCCATCCTTTCAGCTCAGGTGAACTCAGAGAACAACTGAGGCAATCTGTCCTCAAATATCATGCATATACATCATGCTTACATCCAATTACGTCTTCTATTTTAGAGCACAATCTTCTCTTGGTCTTTGAAAAGGAAATTCAGCTTCCTGGATGCCAACTAAACAAAGGTTAGGATGCGAAGCAAACAACTCTGAAGCCCTCCAATCATCTGTTTAGATGTACTTTCTTCCTCTTTCAGAATTAGCTGTCAGAATCACACACAAGATATAGACTCACAAGGACACTGCTACAATCCACACATCATCTACAGGACAAGAGGCATGCCTCTTAAATGCTCTAAAATCATGCCTACCTCTCTCATCTGCTATCTAGACATCCAGTTTCAACAGCAGAAATTGCATCTACTTAGTCATTCCTTACCAATTACCTGCTTTTCGGGTACCCTCATCAGGAAGGTAGATTCTGGCATGACATCTACTTAAGTGGTCATTACACTTTTTCTATAGAATGGACCAAATCAAGCTATACTGAATCAGGGAATGGGCAAACACAAGGAGAGAAAGTATTTGTAACAGTATTACCTCATCTGTTGCATAAGCTGGAAGGTATGCAGTGAATAAGATATGCAGGACACTGCAGGAATGGAAAAATATGTAGCAGCAAAGGCAGTTAAATGCTTCCTTGGAAGAACAAAATCCTCTCCTCCTTCTGCAGTTGAGATTTCTAAGTAACTTAAGTCATCTTTTTCCTACATAGTAACAGTATTATCACCTTTGAATTATCCTGTGATACTTTGATTATGCTATTACCAATCACCCTTTCCTCTTAATGCTGGTTTTACTCAGTGTGCTGAAGCCATGGCACTGGCATTGGTCTGCCTTCTGGTGCTCGAAGTCATGACCTGCTAAAGCTAAGTAAATACATCCTTTCAAATTGCCTTAATGTGTTGACAAATGTTTGCATCCACACCCTGACTTTCTCATATTCATTACCTGAAATTATTCAGTCTCCCTCCCCTAGATCAAATATGAAATGTGTACCACACAGCTGCTGCCAAATGCAGTTCTAAGTATAGCCCCAGTCTGCAAAACAACTTACGATCCAAACTACACTGAAAATCAGACTCAGAACACACGGTGTCTTTAATTAGGTCTTGTAAGGTGGTTGTTGGGATAGCTGCATTTGTTAGCATACACAGGGCCAGATTTCTTACTATTTCACCTATTTTTTTTCCAGTCAAAGAATTTCCATTGAAGGCAACAGGAAGTACTGGTACCACCTGCAAGGTCAGGGACCCACAGCCAAACCCATAGTAACTCCACTGAGTAAAAGACCAAGGGAACTGCAATAAGGAATTTAAAACCTACCAATCCATTTCCACATGAAAGCGATGACACTCCATCTCCTGGGTGATTTATATTCAGATCAGGTAACAACTACCATGAAGCTATTTCCTTATGCCAGGAGGCTGTTAAGAGTTTTCCTGTAGTCCATGCCTCCCTGCAATTGTGCAGGAACCTGTACATGGACATATGAACTCCACACTACCATTTTTGTTTTTAAAGCCAAACAAAATGATAACCACAGATTTCTAAGAAGAAAGAACTATGTCTTCAGTTTTAATATTTGAAGACTATGTCTTCAAATGTACGTAAAATTCTTCTTTTTTAATTTGATCAGGTTCTTTTTTAAAATTATACAGACATCTTCATGACAAAAATATTTTACAGATAGATCCCTAGGGCACTAAGCTGCAGTATTTATGGCTTAGGTGATATTTCCTCGTAAAACACATTAAATTTGCAGGAAGCTACATACTGACATAAATCTTACTTCAAGACATCTTCCCATAGCTCAATTCAATTGTATATACCAAATAGATTTCCACAAATATACTGTCAGTATTATGCATACATGTGAATAAAACATGAACATCTATGGAAGTTTTGATTTATGCATACCATTACCTTGTAAGAGAAACAATTTCCTGATTACTTCAGGAAAATGATGACAGCTTTGTACTTGGGAATCAATAGAAATCTTAACTACCTCAATCAGATTTTGCCCTGTCTAGTATCTACTGATTCACACCATGACTGAAAAACATGGTGCTAAGGTGAAGCCTCCCTTCAGTACACCAGTATCAGCTGAAATCCATAAGGTTATCTAGCCCCTTCTGGCCCACAGATGGATATTCAGTCCCTCCTTCTGGCTTAAAAAAAGGACAGTTTTATCTATGCAACTTTTAACAGGTACTTTTCTCTCCTATTCTTGATTATATCCAATACTGGCACTACACAACTTACTAACTCCCTACAGAGTTTCTTTCCCTAATATCTAACTTCAATTATCTTTGGTGATATTTAAGCCACTTAACTCCTCTTTCTGCTGGAGACACAAAGGGGTTATTCCCTTCCTCTATGCAACAATATTTTAACATATCTGATGACCACATTTTTGTATTCCCCCAAATCTTCTCCTTCTTACCTGAGAAGCAGTTTGCCTCTCTAAGCATAAGAATGCTAACCTGTAAAGCAAATCCATACTGATGCCATGAACAAAAGGCCTTAATTTATGTCGCATTTATTAATATCAATGATGGTGTAGGTATTCCATGACTTAAGCTGACTTCCTTTAGCTGTACATAATTCAAATGTACCAATGACTAACAGTTTACAGCTTGTTCTTTTATTTTCTTAGTTCATACTTTTTCTTGAAAAGCTGTTCCAACCGACCATTATACCATTTGGTATAATAAAGTGGTAACAGAATAGATTCAGGGTAAGAAAAAGCTAGGGAACACATTAATCTTACTTATGTTAGTTACCTGTAAAGCCCAAGGCTTTTATTGCTGGACATTTATGTTAAATACTCAGCTCCTTATTTCAGGTAGTTAAGTCAGATTTCACAATCAGGATTTTATATGGTTTCCACTTATAATATGCACACAATGGTTAACACAGAGACAAAGTGTAGTCTACAACAGCTTCCCATGACCTAAAGTAGAAGCTGCTCCAGATTAAATTTAAGCTTATTTTCCAGTGGGCAGTCTTCCAGACCACAAAAACTACCACCATTCACAGACTGCTGCTGTGCAGGTTTAGTGTCCAAGGTTTTAAAATTTCATGACATTTACCCCTCACATAAAACAATTTATACAGTATACTCAATGTAAACCCCTATACTAATGTTTATAAAAATAAAAAATTAGGGTTAAGGTTTCCAGAGCAACATGAAGCCCTGGCCTCTTTTGGTTATGTGTTACAAGGTACTCTTCACATGACCCCATAGCATTGAAAAATGTGACAGACTACTTGGCAAATGAGATACGACGCTGAGTATCTTACAATCACCCATCCAATCTGTGACAAATAGTTTTCATTTGGAAGTTTTCTTACATCCAGCATTCCAAATGTAAGATAATAACCTGTCAAGATGTTGAAATTCCTTACTACATATACGCTGTACTGCATATTTCCAACATATACACTGTGCTGCATATTCTGTGACAAAGACATGACAGAAGTCTATAAAAATAGAAAAAAAGGGAGATGAAAGTGTAATGAGATGAAATTTGACACCTAACATCATTTAATGACAGAAGGACCAACTAAAAAAACCTGTTGGTTCTTCACATCAACCAAGCTGAAAAACTCACTGTTAAAGAATACTATTAAGATTTAGAAGGTCCACAGCTTCAGAGACTGAGCAAAATCATGGAGGATGGGAATCCATCAAAAGCGATTAGACACAAAGACATCATCTCTGTCTCAGGAAGTCCTCCAGTCTCTAGCACCTCAGAAAATATATGCAGTATCATTGTCAAATCCTGTCATCTTTAAATTATGTTGAGATGACTGACAGTGTCCAAATTTAAATAAAGGGAAAAAATTACTTAGTACTGCTATTCTGCCTAGGAATATAATCAGAATTAAAAGAAAGCAAAGTGCACTCAGAAAATTCTAAAAAAATTTAATATAAAATCACTAAATTATAAGTTACAATATATAAGACATATGCACAACTATGCACATATGTACTACACACTGCATATGTAATTGCATACATATTCACACTTTTAATTCTGTATCAGTATAAATATGAATTCATCATTTTATCTTTAATTTCATGGAATTACCATGTTTTGTGGCATAATGCTGTCAAAGTTCAGATAAAATAGTTATAGTGCAACTAACACAGAAAACTTTCATTTTAATACATTACAAGATTTAGCAGTGGATGGTTCATCTCAATCATCTGCACTGTATTTTTTCCATAGGAAATTTTCATTTATTTTCCAAAGAGAACTTTCACACACTTCTTTCTCTTCTGCCACCGTGGAATGAGGGGCTCTTTCACAAAGTTTCTCTATGACTGTTATATCTGTGAGCTTTCTGAGGCTCTCCTCATCCTGTTCATTCAGCATATCCCAGAAATCTTTTGGTCTCCCCTTCGATTTTTCTGCTTGTCCTGAAGAGAATCTCCTTGGTGATCCTGTAGACTCATTTCCATCATTTCTGAAGATGTCATCAAGAATAGAGGTATCTCCAAGTAAGTCCACAAAAGAATTTTTCTTGCATATCTGAGCTTTTCTCTCTCCATTTGCTGACTGAGACAGGGATCTTTTTTTCGGCAGCTGTGTTCCTTCTGAGTCTTGCTGTCCTTCACAATTTTTTATAGGCAGCACCTCAATTATTTCTGATTTACTGCTTAATGAGCCAGATGCCATAAAATCCTTGAATGCCTGACTGTTTCTTCTTTCAGTATGTTGAGCAGCAACAGTGGGTGATTGTTTATATTTTGTATCAACAAACATATCCTGCAAGTAGGACTCATTGTGAAGCTGTTCTGCTTCTCCTTTATGGCTCTCCTGGGTCTGTGCTTCTGTAGTTCCACTCAGAAGTAGTCCTTTAGCTGATGAAGGTCTAGACTCAGATATTCCAAAATTAACAATGGATTTTCTCTTTCTGGAGTGTTTTGTACCCAGTTCTCTTTCCTCACAGTCACGTGAAGCTTGTGCTGGTAATTCAACTGAGAAGAAAGACTTCATCTCGGGATGCTTGGAAACATAGAATTCCTTCAACATGTTCTGCCTGGTTTCTGATGTAGCTTTTGCAATATGTTCTGCAAGGTCTTTCACTGATCCCATATTAAAGTGGGATACCATTTCCTCAAATTGTCTCCTGTAATTATCAAGAAGGACAAATGTGTTATGTTGACACCCTTAACTACAAACAAAAGCAGCTTTCAAGAAATTAATTCAATTCACCTACTTCACATAACCCAGGAAAGCAATCATCAAAACTAACTTCCCTATTAGGAGTACTGTTTCTTTTTATTAGCAAAGAGAAGAAAGAATAACGACTTTAGAAGAACTGAATCCCAAACTAAATTTTCGTTTCCTTTGCTTACGATTCAAAGACTTACTGACTGTCAATGTAGGTAAGATACCATAGCAAAGGGCCAGGTTTCAGAATGTATTTAGCTACCAAAAAGATGTAGATGGACAGATGGTAGAATGATTTGGTTTCTTTTTTTGCTGGGTGGGGGAAACGGGGAGGAAATAGTTGCTCCAAGTCCTTTTTAAAGAACACTTTCTAAACAAAAACTGGGTAAACGCATGCACAGGAGACAAACATTGTCCACATCATCTTACGCAGTGAGTTATGGAATATTTGTCTCTGCTAAAAAGCCAAGCTCTAATTAAACGACATTCTAGTTGAGTTAGCCCTAGTCTGGGGTCAGGGAACCTTACTGGAAGGCTGGAGAGGAAGGTTTTACACTCCCATGTCAGAGAAAGGATATGAAACATGTCACCCTTCCTGTATGAGGGCTCTAAAAGGCAGTAAGATTTAACCCTGTTTGCCTCAAATACCACTTGACTGGCTAGCTCCCATTATTTGAGTGTGGTGTCTGCAGATAGCTTCCCACTCTGCCCTACAATTACAACAAAGTGAGGCATGTTATCATCCTCATTCACCCCATGGCACATCCACATGTACTACAAAGTCTAACTGCATGCCAGGTGCTAATAGATAACCTGCTTAATGCTCAAGAGTGAATTGTTTAAGCTTTGTGCTAGATGTGGATTTAGGATCTTGGAATAATAGCCTTAGTCACTTCACTGCCTTTGAAAATTTTACCTCAACAAATTATTGACAACTGATTACAATTTTGAGTGTTTTTACAAAGAAGATTTCTCCTTTACTTGCTTCATAAATATTTATAGTTTTCAGTGTCTATAATAGTAAACAGACCCAGCGCTCCAACAATAACAGTTTGGATAACTGAGGCCAGCTAGCTGATGTGACAGCTTGTGAATGCTTACAGGCATTACCTGGATACCAACTTTCACATAGTAATTTACTTGTCTCAAGGCAAATTGAAAATATATACTAAATACCTATTCTGTAGGTTTGCTTAGCTAGCTACAGCTTTTCACCTTCTATTTCCACAAACCACTGGGCTATTTTTATTGAACTTCTATCCACATAACAATGAAATTTAATATTCCTATTAATAATAGCAATCATTTGGGAAAAAAGGAAAACAAGGAAACAGAAGAATTATTATCCTTCCAAAAAAAAGGAGGGGGGAAAGTCTTAAAAGAGATACCAAAAAATACTGAACCCCACGCTAATAAAGAAACATGAAGCCCAGTTTTTTTAACAGCCTTTCAACAAAAGTGATGAGATGTGGGCAAAATCAGTAGGCAGTCAGAAGCTAACATTATAAGACGTCTTATTTCTATACAGTTTACACACTGTTTTGTAGTAGCCCATGATGCACATATCATGAACACTCATGGTGATGACATCTACATAGTTATGTAATATATGACCATTGAATCAATACGTTCAAGTAATTTGTGGGTTCAATTAATTTTATTAATCCATTACAGTACTCATAGAGTAGTGTGAGTCAAAGCTTCCCACTAGTTCCACTCTTGTCACAGAAAATAACAGTATTCCCTGAGTAGGGTTGAAACAAAGACAAATGCAGCTACTCAAAGGGAAGTTGGTTTCAACCTTAGAATTTTACTTCCAACTCACCAAAACAGTCTCACCTGCGTATTCCTTTGGGTGTCTTTCCAATCAAGAAGGTGGTTGAACCTACTCTGTGTACTTTTCTGTTTCTCTGGGTCACAGGATGCATAACATACAGATGATGTTGCTTACTGTTCATAAACATTTCTTGCCTTTCCTTAACAATGTTCTTCTCAGAAGTATTGTCTTCTGGGATTTCATCACTTTTCTAGTAAAATGAGACATTGAAATCGTTAGAACAGCTGTGTCTCTGATGTAACAATGCACCCAGTTGCACTCAATTCTGTCACTCATAGCTAGCATAACGGGATTGAGTGCTAGGGTTGGGATTCAGAGCTGAAATGCAGACTCCCTACTCAGTCACAAACGTCTAGGGACATTGAAGGGAAGTCTTGGTTCTCTGACATCTTGCACAAAAATATGATTCTATTTACACGTCAGTTATTCTCCTGAAATTCTCACAAATTCTCATCAAAATTTCCCCTTTGCCAAAAGGCCAGTCAAAGGAAATAAGAAAATTCAAGAATGTGCTTGAAGAGCATGGAAAAACAGAAGAAAAACCCATATTAAAAAAAGCAACAAAGTATTTTGTTGGGAGTTTTTTGTTGTTGGTTTGATGGTGTTTTTTTCTTTTTATTTTCTTTTTTTTTTATTGGTTGGATTACTTTGTTCTGTTTTTGTTTGGCTGGTTTGCTTTTTCAAATGAGATCATAGAAAAGAATAGTCTCCCTACTAACACTACTTCAGAGATTGAAATCACAAGTATTCACACCTTGTCATCTGCTATTCAAAATTTGGTTTCAGATCTACACTGTTTCTTCCCAATGTTCTTCTATTTGATCCGTGTTCATTTGCTTTATTTTCATAGGCTGTTCACAATGTTCTTGAGCTTTAGGATCTCACATGTATTCTCACCCCATTACTTTGGTAAGTAACCTCAAACTAGCATACAGAGAGAGATGTTAATATTACAGAACCTACAGGCATAAATTTTCACTTTAAGACAAATGTACAGATCCAAAGATTAAAATTTTACTTCACCATTATAAGTTACTCTACACAGAACTGAAACCCCACCCCCATTAAGATAAAAATCCTATTATCCCAATAATAGTATAATACTAGTAATAAAATTAGGATTGAATTACTAGATATTACCTACAGCATAAATATTCTACAATTTTCTTGCTGGTTCTATATATATTCGTTAACATGTTTTTGATTTTTTTTTTAAAGTATGCATGGGTAATACAGAACTTTACTTGGAAAATGTAGAAGAAAAAAGCAATCATAGTTTTAAAAAATATTTATTTTTATAGATTTTTTGCACGAAAAATACTCATAGTATTCCAATCTCACTATGATAAGACCCAGTGTATTTTTCACTCTGTCAGGAAATCAGGGCTGTATAATTTAATTCAAGAAAGTATAACTTGAATAGAATACAAGACTAACCACGTCAATGCCTGTCTTAAAGTTATGTTAAACACCCATACATGTGCATCCATCTACCTCTTATTAAACAAGACCAAAGTATAAGAGGCAGTAATACTTTGGTTTACACATCTGTTCAAACACAGAAGATTTTTAATATCTTTGGGAAAAAAGCCAAATGTTGTAAACACACTAAAAGTCATAAAACTGCTTGTCTATGCAGAGAACCTCATTTAATGTTAGAAGTATTGCTAATTGCAAATAAATGCACAAAAGGCATATTTAGTTCTGGAAGCACAGAATTTTAGGTACAATTACTCACATTGCACCAGCCAAAAGAACAACATCAAAATACCACCATATACATACACAGAGCATCTCTTCTTCTACTTAAATAAGTTGCTCAAAGGTGGGGGTTTTTTTAACTCAAGGTAGAAAAAGTTACTGTAAAAAATTACCGCAAGAACTGCAGGAGCTAATTCCAGTGAAAGTCTGCAGCCATTGTGAGTTACTCCTGAAAAACTTCCCAGCTCCCTGGAGCAAAGGTAATTGGTTAGATGATACCCAGTTATGCTGAAACACAACAACTGACTCTGCTGAACTGGTGAACATTTTAGAAAGCCCAACACTCAGCTTCCAAATCCAGGAACTTCTTTTTTTAAAAAATAAACATTTTTAAAATAAACTTAAAACACTTCATTTTTCAGATGTCTCCATGTTTTTAAAGGTCAAATCTGATGTTTATTACTCTGAGTGATATAATGGATGGCAGGGTCCATGTAGAAGGAAGATTTGCAAAATGAGATGAAAATATTCTATCTTTCTATTAGCATTATCATCAAAAAAGTGAGAACTTCAGTCAACATTCCAGTACTGTCAACATTTGAGACTATTTTGCTTTCTTTAGAATTTGACTTCCTGTATTACCCTCCTTAATTCATTCCTCTCATGGCCACTATCTTTTCAATTATCTTTTCAATAATTGCCCTCTAAATCACTGATCTCGTAATGAAAATTTACTTTCAACAGCTTTCTATATTTTTCTGTTCCTCAAGCACTTTCCCAGACAAACTACTGCATCCACACTCCTCGCTTCTACATGAAATGCCGTTTTGACTGTATAGTGCTGGTCACGTCCACATGAATTATCACACTTACCACACACATAAAATAATCTCACAAAGCAAGACTGAAATTAAGACAACTTGATTCAGCTAAGAGCCTCTGACTCTTGTTCTTCTACGGACACTAGCACATTTAATCTGTTTATATTACTGAACATCACACTCTTTATGAATCAATAAATCCTATGACCAAAAGAATGGAATAATAAAGGAAACAAAAATCCTTCACTGTATGCTATAACATACAGTGTCTGCTGTATGTTAAAAGAATATTGACAGAAATAATGACAGCAAGCAGGAAAGGCTTTACTAAATATTTAAATACATTAAACACAATATGCCTTTGCAGTGCACGTTATAAAATTTCTACTGATCAAAGTGGAAAAGTTTCACTTAAACTTGACCACATACTTACTGGTCATCTGATAAATTAAGTTTGTCTGTATTGAAATACCTGTAACACCATTATACATTTCTGTTTTCACAAATTTTGGGGGGAGAGTTAGGAGATGCAGCAAAATAATTACATTGATATCTAAGATAAAAAATTTCGATTTAATTACTAAACAAAATACTTTTACTACTTAATTAAGCTTTGTGCACTTCCATTTTGTCCAGAAAACCTGCACAGCAAGTTCAAAAGAAATGCACGCTCTATTTACTTTCAAAGGCATACACATAAGACAAAGACCATGCAAGTGGTTTAATAGAAGGCAGTGGTTTTTATTTTAAAAAATTAAATGAGAAAAACTTACATTCCAGAAATATCCCAGTAAATGCAAAGAAACAGTTAATCAAAGTATAATAAAATGAAATTATGAAGTGCTATTGTGAACTAGGGAAAAACCCACAAAATTGTCTGTCTTATCCTTGTTTTCTTCCTTGATCTACTACACATACTCTTAAAACACTTTTTATATATTGCAATGGGAAAGAAGAGGGATAATTAGGTTGTTGTGCAGAAAATGGTTTCTAAAGTATTCAGAAAACCCAGGGATTCTTACTACAACTGAAAAATACTTCAAAGAGAGCATTTATTGACACCTTTCATGTTCCATTTAGTCTATGATGGTTTCAATCCCTTCTTCTTTTGTTATGTGCATCTCTTACTCTTAAAAACATATATCAAGTTTTGGATACCAATAATGAGTTTTGATTTCTTTGAATTATGTATTACCTAAGAAGATGCAGCAATCAAGAGTCTAGAGAAATGGTATTACCTGCACATTTAGTGTCACACAACCCATTTAAGGGTAACACTCTTCAAGAAGAATGAAGATAGGCATCAAGCAAAAATTTAAGTGTTACAATGCAGCAGCAACTTTTACTTCAAGATTCCATCTTGAATCTACAACTTTTGGATCTGTTAGCTCTCAATGACAATCTGACTCCCGCTGCCTAGTTACAGCAGTTATTTAAAAACAGTATACCTCTACCAAACCCAATTTTTGTCTGTCTTTGATAGTACAAAACTTCAGTATCTGTCCTTCCTGTAACAGGCATAAAAAGGCAGCTCTATACTCTGGAGCAATGAATGCTAGTCCATGTAAAAGCATCATCAGACATGATTGAGATGACTGGACACCTTAAGCCAGTAACTTACTTTTCTTTAGTCCTTCAAGCAAGGCCAAGGACAACAATGTTCCACCTTTTTAAATACAGCAAGATGAAAAGGTATGGGAGAGTAAGTAGGCAGAAGCTGGGAGTAAGATGAGTAGAGAAAAAAGAGAAACAAGAGATTCAGGGATACTGTTCTTCAAGCTGTCTCATGTCTGTGGCAATTTGTTAGAAACCAGACTCGGAGGATAATGAACATGTTCAGAAGCCTGAGCTGAAGCTGAAAATTTTTGTGTAATTATTCTTCACCCACAGCTGCACTGTGTTCAAGCACCTTCCTCTCTTTTACTGCCTCATTACCCAAAGTATCCCTACAGTAACTATCTTGCCAGATACTGACTTCCAGTCATCAGTAATCCCTCTGACTTGCCTCCGTGTTACAAGACTTTTCTCCTTAGGTGTGCACAAAACCACTGCTGTCAGATATCCAGGATACTTATAATTGCACAGTTTCATTGTTTGTTTACATTTCTAAAATAAACAGTAGCCTTCTAAAATGTCTAGTTTTCTTGCAGTCACCCAAATAATACAAAGCAAAAAACACAGTAAGTTCAGTATGACTGACCTCTTAAAACACATCCTACAAGCAAATAACAAACCATTATGCCATATCCGAATTTATATTTTCCCACTTGCCTCAAAACCTGAGAAAATGCATGACTTTCCCAATACATCATGAGTTGAAGTTGGTTTTGGATGATTATTATTAATTTGATTATTCGATACTACATTCCAGTGCCTTTATCTACACAAAATACAATTCTAAATTATTTCAGCTAATTTTTTACCCTTTGTAGTTTTCCTTGTGGGTTTG
>VXAZ01002479.1:8390-21431 GCA_013399875.1 Gymnorhina tibicen
ATTATATGGTGGGGCCTCCCGCACATGTCATGTTTTCCTCCTCTGATGATGATGATGATAGTCCAAAATTTTCACCTTTGGGCCAGTTCATGATGACTTCCAAGATCCCTGGGCTGTTGGGCTTTCCTATTTGAGCTCGCTGTGTGACCAGCAAGACCCACTTACTCCACATAGCATCAGTGGCATTATATGTGGAGGGGACTTTCCCTTTGAACATCCAGCCCAGCACTGGCAGTCGGGATGCCAGGAGGAGCTGTGCTTTGGTGCCAATCACTTCTGAAGCAGCTCAAAAGCTCAAACCCCTTCATAAGATGCCAATGTCTTTTTCAGTTGAGGTGTGTCCTGGTTGGGGGGGGGTGGGGGGGGGGGGGGCTTAGCGCAGTGTGGGCGCATCTAAGTTGTTATTCTATACCAGTTACATTATCACTGGGGGGCATGGTTTCAGGATGAAAATGAGCCCACCCCACGGAAGTGGGTGCCATTTTTATCTCATTCTTTCTCTCCAGTGGAGGGACTGTCAGGATCAGCCCCTGTGGACCCAGGTCCCTCTGCCGCCCCACTGGTCCCCTTTCCAGTTTTCTATGGAGCGTGGCTACAGGACATGGTGCTGAAGGGAAAACAGCAAAACATAAATTGACATGCATTGAACAGCAGCGCAATTGGGGAGGCTGCCAGCAGGGAGCGGACTGGGGGTGTGGCCCCTAGTCCAGCCAAGGGGAGCCCAGCTGACAGGAGTGGAGCCGAGCCCCGTCCAGCTGAGCTGAGCTAAAGGGAGCGTGGCAAAGCAGTGGGAAAGTGGCAGCAACCCACAGGACCGACATCCAACACAGTGGAGTGGTGGAGGCAGCAGCACAGGCACGAGTGTGGAACTGAGCCCAGTGGAATGGCAGTACAACGTGACTCAGACGACCTACCTTTGGGGGGGGTTTTTTCATTATTGTTTTTCGTTGTTTTGGGCTAGGGGGCGGAAAACGTTAGCCATGGGAGTGCCCTTGCCATCTTGCCTTTGTTCCCGACAGCCAAGTGGTGTGGCATGCAGTAATGGTCTCCATCTTATCTTTGTCTGGGGAAGCCATGTAGACATGGCCTACAGTAAGCATCCACCATCTTTTTCTGTTCCCAGTGGTGAACACCTTTTTTGTGGGTAAAACACCTTCTCTTTTTGTATACTTTTGTTATTAATGTTGCTGTTGTTACCGTGAGTTTCTTATTCCATTGCTTTTTGCTTTCATTAAATTGTTATCTCAATCCATAGTCTCTGCTTTTGTCCCTCCCTTACCAGAAGGGGCAGGGGAAGGGGAATGGCTTATTTGGAGTTCAATTTCCTGCTGGTGTTAAACCACCACAGGGTGTAACAGGCTTTGAATCCTTTGTATTCCCAACTCCAGAACCCCAGAGGTCATCCGCGAGTCTCCCCGGGTACTTTTAGCCAGAGGCTCCAGGAAGGACCATTCTCCCCAGCTGCAGTGTAGAGCACATTTTCACATCTTGGTCCTGTCCTGACTGGCTTAAGGGCTACTGCATGAACAATCTCCTGCTTAATTTGTTCAAAAGCTTGTTGTTGTTCAGGACCCCACTTAAAATCATTCTTCTTCCTGGTCACAATAGGGTGTACGATCTGCTTGTAATCTGGAATAGGCATCCTCCAAAAACCCACAGCACCTAGGAAAGCCTGTGTTTCCTTCTTGCTGGTTGGTGGGGACATAGCTGCTATTTTGTTGACCACGTCCATTGGAATCTGATGATGTCCGTCTTGTCATTTTACTCCTAAAAACTGAATTCCCTGGGCAGGTCCCTTGACCTTAACTTTGCTTTATTGCAAAACTGGCCTTCAGGAGGATTTGGATTATCTTCTCCCCTTTCTCAAAAACTTCGTCTGCTGTGTTGCCCCATGCAATGATGTCATCAACGTACTGCAAGTGTTCTGGAGCCTCACCCTTTTTTCTAGTGCAGTCTGGATCAGTCCATGGCAAATGGTGGGGCTGTGTTTCCACCCCTGGGGCAGTCAGTTCCAGATGTACTGGATTCCCCTCCAGGTGAAAGCAAACTGTGGCCTGCACTCTGTTGCTAAAGGAGTGGAGAAAAATACATTAGCAGTATTGATGGTGGCACATTGTGCAGTGGTGTCAACTAAAGCCTTATATTCTTGTGGGTCTCGTGTCAGGCCATCAGATCCCCACAGTCCAATAGGTCCAATTGTCTCTTTCCTCTACCTGGCTGGAGGCAGGGCCCCTCTAGTGCTGGTCATAGTAGCCATTGCTCACTTCTTGTAAATATGAACTGGAGGTCCCTTCAAGAGGATTGGACATAATAACATCATCCCTTCTATTCTGCCTGAGGACTTGCCCACTGGAAACTGGAGTGGCATTAATCCTTGAAGAATTTCCTGCAGTGGTTGTTCTTCCTCTCAACTCACGTACCCGTGCTGCTAGGGCAGAGGTGGGTTTTCCATCCCACTTCCTCATGTCCTCTCTGTGGTTATGCAGGTAAAACCACAAGTTACCTCATGGTGTGTACCCTCTGTCTCATTAAGGGGGCGCTTGCTCCCAATAGCAGAGACTGGTACATACTGGAGGGGCATGGAACATTTCCTCTCTAGTTTGCTCCAGTCTTTCAAGTCTGTCTGCAGGCTTTGATAGTCTTTCCACAGGCGAAGTGCAGCTCGGTAGGGAGGAAAAAGATGATCTTCATATTGCCAGAGGTGGGTAGTCACCTGATGCACTCTTTGTTTTCTTTCTTTTATTGACATCAGTGCCAGTGGCTCCATACAAACTTCTGCCACATGGATTGTGTACACTGCACCTCAGCTGGATTGACAGGGGACTGCTCATTATTCGATTCCCTATAGATCACCTCCAACAAGAACATGCTTTCCTTAACATCCAAAGGGATTTCAAAATTCTCAAAAGTTGTAACAGGCCTGAAGGAAGAAAAGGGAGTGAAAGGCTGGGGAAAATCATCCTCCCCTGTTCCCCCCCACAGGCTGGGTATGATTATTAATAAATTCCCAGAGGTAGCACCCCAGGCCAGGGCAGGAGAGCAACACTGAATACACATCCCAAAATACCCTAATTGCTCTTGATGTTATGTGATAAACTGATATCCCACAGTACAGCAACAAAGTAATCCTGATCCTTCTCCCCGCTCTGGAACAGATCCCTGTGAGGAGCACATATGGGAATATATACAGGGTTAGGTACCACACCCACATGAACAGACCAAGCAACATTGTGACCAGTGGCTCCATATTTAATTACGGCAAATGCTTAGATCAAATTTGTTTCCAACCCGCTCTGGGCAGATCTGTTGTTATCTCAACCCTTCGTGCACCATGTTGGGCACCAATTAAGGCTGTCAGTGGTTTAGGAATGGTATTCGCCAATTTAGTACTCCCACCGAAACTGCACCAGCACTTGCTTCCCCTCCCCCTCAAGTTGGAAGAACAAAAGGCAAAGATCACAGGTTGAGATAAGAACAATTTACTGGAAAAAGCAATGAGATAAGAAAACTAACAGTAACAGAAACAATACTAATAACAAAAGTGTACAAAGGGTGATTGTCCTGGTTTCAGCCTCAGTAGCTGGTACAGCTCTGTTTTGGATTCAGAATGAGAATAGTGTTGATAACCCACTGGTGATTTGGTTTTTTGCTTAGTCATGTTTATCCTTAGTCAAGAACTTTTTTTCTTGTCTCATGCTCTGCCAGTGAGGAGGTACACAAAAAAAACAAACTGGGAGGGAGCATAGCCAGGACAGGTGACCCAAACTGACCAAAGGGATATTCCACACCATAGAACGTCATGCCCAGTATATAAACTGGGGGAAGTTACCTGGAAGGGTGGCCAATCTGGGTTTGGGAAGGGGGGGGTCTGGCATCAGTCAGTGGGTGGTGAGCAATTGCATTGTGCATCACTTTTTTTTTCCTTATTATTATTATTATTATTTACCATTATTACTGTATTTTATTTTCTTTTCAATTATTAAACTGTTCTTATCTCAACATACAAGTTTTACTTTGATTCTCCTCCCCATTCCACCAGGGCCGGGAGAGAGTGGAGGTTGAGTGAGCAGCTGCGTGGTGCTTAATCTCCAGCTGGGCTTAAACCATGACAGTGATTTACATACAAGATGCTCACCAAGCCCAGGACAATGAAAAAAATGGTGGACAGAACCTCTGCCCGCCACGCTTTCCTCCAAACAGAAAGGAATATCCTTTCTTCTTGGAAGTGAGAGGGAGTCCCTTTTCCCCACACCTGGCAATGACATAAGATGGTATTGAATAACAGTTCCTTGGCCGTGCCCCCTCCCACTGATCTGGGCTGGAACCAGGACACGGGGAAAAAAAAAAGAAGACAAACACTTAAGGAAAACACTTTCCCTCTGGCTTTCTCAGGCTCAACTTCAGGCCAAACACTTCTTGTCCCCCCTTCATAGTCTTTACTCCCCTTATTATCGGTGCATCTTACACTCAGACCCTTTACAGTAAGGCCACAGATGGTGCAGGAGGTTGGGATCAAGACATAGGGGTTTCTTTCTGCCACTCCTTGTTCCTTACCCTTATCTTCCACTGCTCTTTCCTTCTACTCGTTTCCTCTGCTGTGGCATGTGTTCCTCCACAGGCTGCAGTCCCTTCAGGGATGTACCTGCTCCAGCATGGAGTTTCCCCTACTGCTCTGGCCTTGTTTCTTTTCTCCCTTGATATTTATTGCCTTTTAAAAAATGTGTTTTCTTAGAGGCACCACAAACTTCTCTGGCTCAGCTTTGGCCTGTGGTGGGTCCATTGTTAAGCTGATTGGAACCAGCTGTGACCAGCATAGGATAGAATTTGACCTCCTTCCATAGATATCACCCCTACAGGGCCTGCCCCCCGGCACCCAAAGCCTTGCCATTTATATCCAATACATTAATTTAAAAGGAACCCTAAAAAACAACCCAAAACAAAAAAATCCTCCACATTTATTTTTAGAAATAAAAAATAAAAGAATCAAAATATTAATTATGAGCATACCAAGCAATATACTTATAAACTAAGATGTAATTTCTTGTTCTGCTTTATTAGAGTAACTGTTTTCTTCAGAGCACAAGTGGCCAGTGAAACTGTGACATTTATTTAGATTGTTTTCATAAATGCAAATCCAACAAGTTATTAAAAATCTTTGATCACAATAGATGTATTACAGGAAGTTTCATATTTCATAGTTCTGTTTCCCACAAAAATTTGCAGCATACAGTGTTTGTGTTCTTTGTATTCCTATGTGGTGTTTTCATTGTAATTTGGTTTAAGATTAGCTGAGCTTACTCTTCCAATCATATCAGTTACGTTAATGATTTCTTTATGATAACATAAAATTAACATGATGCACTTTTCTTCAAAGGCATGACCAAGGTTAAAGTAGGCAAGGAAGATTCTTCATCTGCTGAATTCGTAGAAAAAAGAAGAGCAGCATTAGAAAGGTATTGTATGTATCTAACTTGTTTAGCATCAAAAGGAATTTTAATATACTACATGGGGTCTGTAACGGGGATCTGAACCATCTGTACGTAGGTGGATTCTGGAGTCTGTATGCAGCTTCACAATTTTTGTGTAGAAATGGAATATTTTCCGTTAATAATAGGAAATATATGGGGAAAATTATAGTTACCTGTTTTCAAACAGGTCACTTGTTAAAATTGAGGTTGCAGAGATCCAGTAAAAAACTTTCTTCAACTTACTTAAACATTGTAATTTTAAGGCATTAAATCACTTCAGTGAAGCTATTTTATATAAAATTGACTGTTGGGCAGGGGAAGGATGAAAGAAACCTTTAGTCAGTTGAAACTATAGAATAGTGGACTCATGGAATGGTTGGAAGGGACCTTAAAGATCATCAAGTTCCACCCTCCCTGCCATGGGCAGGGACACCTTCCACTAGACCAGGTTGCTCAAAGCCCCATCCAGCCTGGCCTTGAACACCTCCAGGGATGGGGCATTGTCGTGAGCAGAGTGGAAGCTTCAGACAAAGTTTATTAGAGAAACCTTTCTGTTGAGCCACAAGGTCCAGAAAGAGGACCTTGCTTTCTAAACTTCTCAGAGAGGCGACTGGGTGTGGCTGGATGCAATCCTAGTCCCAGACCTGGTCAACAGTTTATGTCTAAAAGATTCTATAGGTGTAATTGAACCTTTATACAACTTTGTTCCACAGGATTAAGGATGCCAAACCAGATATATTTATATAAAAACAATTTGTTTATTATGATAATGTTTAGACAAAAGATCTTAATCAGAATTATTTACTACACAGTATAGGTAGCTATAACTACTAGTATAGTATAGTGCAGTATTTTTAAAGCAAAATTAAAGCAATTATATTAAAGCTAGAAAAAAGAATTATTAAATGGAGATTGATGTTGCTCACCCATACCTAGGGACTGTGGTCAAATCTCTTTCACTCACCCTCGAGGAGTAACCTTGAGGGATGTCCCCACTCAAGGGAGGAATCTCTACACACAGTCCAAGAAGAGGTACGTTAGAAGACCCTGTCGTTAAAAAGTGGGACTGGGCTTTTATAGTATAAAGTACTGGACTGTCAGTCATTAGTCTCCAGGCCATCTGTGTCAGCTCAGCAACTTTAGATAAGTTTTCAGTAGTATCACTTGTTTGCTCCTTTATCAGGTACTTTGACAGGTCTGCCATATCTTCACCTCACTAGCAGGATGTTTGACTTTGGAATTAATGAGTCAGGCTAGTTTCAGCATTCTTCAACACCAAAAGCAGCATGAACCCCCTTCTCCATTCACCACTGGTAGCTTTGCAAAAAGGGTATTGTTTGACTTATTTAACCCGCACTCCAGGCAGAGCATCCTGCTACAGGGGCTTCCACATCTTCTCTGGGCAACCTGCTCCAGTGCCTCACTATCCTCACAGTAAAGAATTTCTTCCTAATATCTANGGACTGTCAGTCATTAGTCTCCAGGCCATCTGTGTCAGCTCAGCAACTTTAGATAAGTTTTCAGTAGTATCACTTGTTTGCTCCTTTATCAGGTACTTTGACAGGTCTGCCATATCTTCACCTCACTAGCAGGATGTTTGACTTTGGAATTAATGAGTCAGGCTAGTTTCAGCATTCTTCAACACCAAAAGCAGCATGAACCCCCTTCTCCATTCACCACTGGTAGCTTTGCAAAAAGGGTATTGTTTGAATTATTTAACCCGCACTCCAGGCAGAGCATCCTGCTACAGGGGCTTCCACATCTTCTCTGGGCAACCTGCTCCAGTGCCTCACTATCCTCACAGTAAAGAATTTCTTCCTAATATCTAATCTAAACCTACCCTCCTTCAGTTTGAAGCCATTCCCCCTTGTCCTGTCACTACATGCCCTTGTAAAAAGTCCTTCTTCAGCTTTTTTGTAGGCCCCATTAGGTACTGGAAGGCTTCTGTAAAGTCTTCCCAGTGCATTCGCTTATCCAGGCTGAACAAGCCCAACTCTCAGCCTGTCTTTACAGAAGAGGTGCTCCAGCCCTCTGATCATCTTTGTGGCCCTCTGGACCTGCTTCAACAGGTCCATGTCATTCTTGTGCTGAAGACTTCAGACCTGGATGCAATATTCCAGGTTAGGTCTCACCAGGGCAGAGTAGAGGGGGAGAATCCCCTCCCTCAACCTGCTGGCCATGCTTAAAAAGATATGATTGGTTTGCTGGGCTGCAAGTGTGCATTGCTAGGTCATGTCACACTTTTCATCCACCCACACTTCCTAGACCTTCTCCTCAGGGCTGCTTTCAATCCATTCTCTGCCCAGTCTGTACTTGTGCTTGGGATTGCCCTGACCCATGTGCAGGAACTTGCACTTCACCTTGTTGAACTTAATGAGGTTTGCACAGGCCCACCCATCAAGCCTATCAAGGTCCCTCTGGATGGCATCTCTTCATTTCAGCATGTTGACTGTACCACTCAGCTTGGTGTTATTGGCAACCTTGCTGAGGGTGCACTCAATCCCACTGTCCATGTTGCTGACAAAGATGCTAAATNGTTAGGTCTCACCAGGGCAGAGTAGAGGGGGAGAATCCCCTCCCTCAACCTGCTGGCCATGCTTAAAAAGATATGATTGGTTTGCTGGGCTGCAAGTGTGCATTGCTAGGTCATGTCACACTTTTCATCCACCCACACTTCCTAGACCTTCTCCTCAGGGCTGCTTTCAATCCATTCTCTGCCCAGTCTGTACTTGTGCTTGGGATTGCCCTGACCCATGTGCAGGAACTTGCACTTCACCTTGTTGAACTTACTGAGGTTTGCACAGACCCACCCATCAAGCCTATCAAGGTCCCTCTGGATGGCATCTCTTCATTTCAGCATGTTGACTGTACCACTCAGCTTGGTGTTATTGGCAACCTTGCTGAGGGTGCACTCAATCCCACTGTCCATGTTGCTGACAAAGATGCTAAATAGTGCCAGTCCCAGTATGGACCCCTGAGGAACACCACTCGTCACTGGTCTCCACATGGACATCGAGCCATTGACCACAGCTCTTTGCAACCATTCAGTCAATTATTATCCACCAAGTGGTCCATCCATCAAATCCATGTCTATCCATCAAATCCATGTCTCTCCAGTTTAAAGACAAGGATGTCATGCAGGGCAGTGTCAAATGTTTTGTACCAGTCCAGGTAGATGACAAAGGTCGCTCTTCCCTCATCCACCATCACTGTAATCCTGTTGTAGAAGGCCACCAAATATTTCAGTCATGATTTGCCCGTAGTGAAGTCACGGTGGCTGTCACCAAGCACTTCCTTCTTTTCCATATGCCTTAGCATAGTTTCCAATAGGATCTGCTCCATGAACTTGCCAGGCACTGAGTTGAGACTGACCAGCCTATAGTTCCCTGGGTCTTCTTTTTTCCCCTTTTTAAAAATGGGAGTTATGCTTCCCCTTTTCCATTCAGTGGGAACTTCACCAAACTGCCAAAACATATATGATGGATAGTGGTTTAGCCACTTACTCTGCCAGTTCCTTCAGGACCTGCAGATGCATCTCATCACGTCCCATTGACTTGTGTACCTTCAGGTTCCTTAGATGGTCTCAAACCAGATCCTATCCTACAATGGTGTTACAACCCATCCCAGGAGACGAGAGTAACCCAGGTTCTTGTTAATACATCCCTTGGGGTGGATTAGAGTGAAACAACACTGGATGATCAATGTTTGTAAATAGATGTATTTAGGGTTTACTTTAGAACAATTTGGTTGCAAAGGAAAGCAGGTATGTAGCCATTTTGATTATTATTATCTATAACATTACCTATAATATTATCTGCCCCATCAGACCCTCCCAGGGGAAGGGAAGAGGAAGAGTTTTACAACCCAGTGGTTTGTGTAAGGGAGGGCAATTTAGCATGACAAGATGTTCCATCTCTTATCTCAGTCATAGCCATTCACCCTCTGTCCATTATATACCTGAAAGCCTGCCTCCCCCACCTCCAAACACAGCTCCAGCAAAGCACTCTGGGCCTTCACAACTTAGAAATGGTTTGAGTCATTAACCCATAAAAGTCCAGTCTCTCACAAATGGGCAGTTCTTCATTCTCCCAATCCTGCATTTCCCTTCTGTGACTTGGGTGATGTCACTGGAACATTCGCTGATGAAGACAGGCAAAAAAATCGTTTAGTACCTCATCCTTCTCCGTGTTCATGGTAACCAAATCTCACATTTCCTTCCAGAGAGGGCTCATGTTTTCCCTATTCCTTTTATCACCAGTATACCTACAGAAGCTTTTCTTGTTGCCCTTCATGTCCCTGGACAGATTTCATTCTATCAGGGCTTTAGCTTTCCTAACCTGATCCCTGACTGCTCAGACAATCCCTCTGAATTTCTCCCAGGCTACCTGTCCTTGCTTCCACTCTCTCTAGGCTTCCTTTTCATGTTTGAGTTTGTCCAGGACCTCCTTGTTCAGCCACGCAGGCCTCCTGGCATTTTTGTCTGACTTCGTCTTTGTTGGGATGCATCACTCCTGAGCTTGGAGGAGGTGATCCTTGAATATTAACCAGCTTTCTTGGGCTTCTCTTCCCTCCAGGTCTTTATCCCATGGTACTCTACCAAGCAGATTCCTGAAGAGGCCAAAGTCTGCTCTCCTGTATAACAGCCTTCTGATGACTTATAGTGCATTAGCATAACTAGCTATGTTTTGGTGTAAAGAGATAGCAGATCTCTGACACCCAGAACTGGCATACAACTTGTATTGTTCACATACTTTTGCTGTGGAAAGGTGTTACAAGACTAGATTAGATCACTCAGATCTGATCTAGTAGTTAGTTTATTGAGTTCTAATCAGTAAATGTAGGTATGTAAGATATTTAATGAGTACAGACGAATTAGCAGTCAATGCTCAATGATCTACTACACTTAAAGTTAGTATGGGATACAAAGACCAATGTGTAATCTTACTCTATGTATCTGTTACATGCATGCAAAAAATGTCACTTTGCAACCCATCGATGCCTGGTGTCAGGTAGGGGATCTCTCAGCCTTGAGGGGTAACCTTGAGAGGCATCTCCACTCGAGGGGAGATCACTGTTACGCAGCCAGCTGCTATGGAGGGAGAGCTCAATGGACCCTGATGGCTGCACACATTGGTAGCGTCAAGTGGTTGACTCGTAGTCAGATTTTGTGCTGCGTTCATGCAGTTTCAGGCGCTTATCAGCCCTGTTTCCAGCTAAACCAGTTTTGTGGTTTTGGTGCTGTGTTTACTGATAGCCTCACATAGTAGGATTAACTTTGGATAGGCCTACTTGTTGAGCATCTGCCCGCACCAAAGTTCAGTTAGTTCAAACAGGAAGAGTGTACCCATCATATTCTCTACCCTGTGACTACAGTCAATCCATTTTACTTCCCAGAGTGGTGGTATGGTCGTTTCTTGCCTCTGTGCCATAAATAAAGGGTGCTAAAGACATCACCTTTTTGATAGGCTGGTAAATAAGTTAAAATATCAGATTCTCTGATTCTTTAATATCGACATGTGCACTCATAGCTATTATACATTGAGATAAGCACTGTAATTTGATATATAAACAGAGTTAACAATAAACACAAAACTACAAAGATTAACAAGACTACAATCGGGTGTAACATCAAATTCAAAGCTCCAGTTGCTGTTGGTGACCATCCAAGTAGTTTCCCACCAGTGACATTCTCCACTATCTTCACTCTTTCTAGGACATGGTATATCTCATCTGTGTCATGATGGACGGCAATTAGGGTTCTTTGTCCTTTTTTTTGAACTCATTTTAGCAATTGACACAGGTCTTCCTGCTGCCACAGTTTTCTTACCAATGTGAGATTGATTCCAATAGGGGTAGGTAATAAATCTTGATACAATGTATAGTTAGATTGTAACAGTTGCTAGGTTGTGACAAGAGCTGAATGCTTAATGGCATCCCATAATTTCACTAAAATTGAAAATATAGATATTTGCATACTACAGTGGTGTCTATAAATAGAAAATAACAAAGGGTTCTATCCTGCTTTAACCCTAGCTGGCAACTAAGCACCACACAGCCACTCAATCACTCTCCCCTGGTGGGATAGGGGAGAAAATCAGAAGAGTAAAAGGGAGAAAACTCATGGGTTGAGATAAAGATAGTTTAATAGGTAAAGCAAAAGCCACACACATCAAAGCAAAACAAGGAATTCATTCACTGCTTCCCATGGGCAGGCAGGTCTTCAGCCAGCTTCAAGAAAGCAGGACTCCATCACACCTAATGGTGACTTGGGAAGACAAACACCATAATTCCGAATGTGCCCCCTTCCTTCTTCTTCCCCCAGCTTTATATGATGAGCATGACATCATATCGTATGGAATTTTCCTTTGGTCCACCAGAATCAACTGTCTTGGCTGTGTCCCCTCCCAACTTCCTGTGCACCCCCAGCCTACTCACTGGTAGTGATGCCTTAAAGAACCCAGAAATAAAACAACACACTTTTGAAATAATATTATTATAGGATGTAATATAAAGGGTGGTCTTTATCAGAGGCCTCTAAGGGGCAGATATGGAAAATACCCAAAATGCCCACCCCCGCATGGGGTGAATACAGTTTTATAAGTTTAGCAAATTAGCATAATTAACAAAAATCACCAATTAGGAGCACAAGTGGTGAGGCAATTCCCCCTGGTTCAACCCTCTCTGAATCCTGCCCCCCCCTTTAGATAGGGACTAAACATTTATAAAAATGCGTCTTGAAGAGCTGTTTTCATCCTTGGTTCCCAGGAAGAACCAAGATAGGATAGGAGCTTTGTACCCCCTGGGGCTTGGAGCTCTGGAATGTGTTTTGTCTTTTTGCCTATCAGGGTAGCGAAAAGGTAGGGAAAAGAACTTGGACTCAGAGGTGGCAGGCAAGCAGCTATGAATACAATAATAGGCCACAGAGCTACAAATATATGTGTAAAAAATATAGAGAATATAAAAGCAAAAATCATTCTGGCAACAGTGGGGGTGGTGTGAGCAGCAGAAAAGGCCTTGGCTCTGTGTAAGCCCTGCTCAGCAATAAGGAAAACATCTATTATCAACACTGTTTCCAGCACAAATCCAAAATATAGCCCCATACTAGATACTGTGAAGAAAATTAACTCTATCCCAGTCAAAACCAGCACATTCTCTCATACAAACACATCCATTTCCAACATATATCAGTATAGTTTAAGGACTTCATCAGGATGTATTTCAAAATAACAAACATTTTGTTCAGTGTCAAGACAAATGTCTTGGGCCTTAATGGTGTTGCTTTCACAAATAAATCCTTGTTGTTTCTGTACAACACGTCAATATCATCAGTGTGACATTTGTTCCCATTTTGTTGGTCCCATACTCTCTGTCCAAACAGATATAGTTCCATGGTGATTTAATCCTAGTGCAAGGATTGGGTATATAGTGGGTGTCTGCTAAGGAAGGCAGGAGCCCCCCTTGGAATGGAAAATATAACCCCCTTCCCTCCGAATTATTATAAATTTGAAATTAAGGGGCTTTCAGGCAAAGATATGAGGAAATGGGAATAACAGTTTTTACTAATATATATATA
>VXAZ01002480.1:0-29207 GCA_013399875.1 Gymnorhina tibicen
TTCCCAGCTTTCCAGCTCATCCCAGTCCCTGCCGAGCGCCATTCCCAGCTCCCCAGCCCATCCCTAGTCCCTGCCCAGCGCCATTCCCAGCTTCCCAGCCCATCCCCAGTCCCTGCCTAGCCAGAGCTGGCAGCATATGCTGCGAGTAATGAGACATTCCCAGAGAGATCGTGGGATCACGCCCGGAAAACAGGCAGGAGCTCTCAAGAACATGATACAGCGCTGTTGAGAGAGGAAAAGAAGCCAAACACAATTTCACCTCCTACAGCTGAGGGGACTTTGGGCCTTTCTCATCTTTCTGAACACGAGAACAAAGACAATACTTTCAAGTGCTTTCGGTTTGGGGAGGATTGTTTCATCTGAGACCTGAGGGATGGAGAGACATTGTCAGACCAGAGGCTTTAATTAAGTCTGCCACGCTCGGCTCCCGAGCTTTCAAACCCTTCCCAAGAAGAAAGGGAACAGCAGACGGAGAGCAGGTGTCAGGAGCAATCTGGAAGTTTCCTGGCTGTGATGGATGTGGGGTACAAAGGTGGAGTATGAAACTCTGTCACTGCTCACGTGTGGGTACCACCATCCTCATCCGGAATTTTAAGCAGTCTCAGGCTTGCAGGGTTAGAGCAGACACGCCCGTGCCTCCAGGATCGCTGCCACCAGGTCTGCAGGCAGTGCTGCACATCCAGCTTGTGCTGGGAGAGCTGTGCAGGACTCCCAGGGCTCCCAGAGGGTGGTCACGGCTGTGGTCAGTGAGTGTTTGAACACGGGGCAGATGGAGTGTGGGGTGGCCTGGGCAGACATTTCAGTCCCCTCTGTCCCTGTCCTCACTTCATTAAAGTTTGTGTGACGGCCCAGAAGTGCCTCTGGTTCTCACCTGGGTGGATGATGTGCAGGACAATTATGGATCTTAAAAACAAGTTGATTTTTCTGGTTAAATACAGCCTGATACAAAACTCACATATTAATTGGATTATTTCCCCTGACTTCAGCGCTCTCCGAGATGAAGCCTCACCTCCAGGGAGCAGTGATCCCTGCAGGAGCCTATTGCAGGGAATTTCTGGCCATCTTATAGTGCTTCCCAAGCAGGAACCAGCCCCCCAGGGCAAACCCTCCATCTCAATTCTGAAGGCTGACTCTGTGTTACTTTTGCAAGAACCTGTTTCAATTTTTAGGAAGAGTTACACCATGTTACCATAACTGCACGTGTGGTTAAAAAAATCCGTGCAGAGCCACTACCCAGAGCAGCAGAACATTCCTGAAATAACAAAATACGCCGTGTATCCACTGCTGATAAAAAGGCAGCATTTCCATCTCTGTAGAGGAAAAAACATTTATCCCTCTGTCCTAAGAAGAGAGATGAACACCTGGATCAGAGCAGAGCAATAAATCACGGGGAGGCTGTTAATGGAGGAGTCTCATCAGTCTCTGTTGCTGGGGAGGAGCCTGGAAGGTTCCCAGTTGCAGGGATCCTTTAGTAATGGAGCAGGAGGAGAGGAGAAGCCACTTTGCTGCTTGGAAGGAGTCCTGTGCACGGAGCAGGTTGGCTTTTCCAGCCTTTTCCAGCCCAAGGCAGCCGTGGAGGGGCCGGGCAGAGCCTCCCCAGCACCGGGAATGTCACCCCAGGGAGAGCGAGGCAGAGGGAAAACATCAGGACAATGAATTTCATAATGAGTTCCACAATTCATTCTGTTTGTGAACACTTCTTACGACTCCAACGCTCCACAAAACACAGAACTGAACCCAAAGGCTGCAGATTCCCTCAGAAGTGGAGTCATTTGTCAGTCATCGGCATTATCCGTATTTCCATCAGCTCTCCTGCTCACAAAGATCTATCAGGATTCTCTCTCCAACCAGCTATTTATTTGTGCTCATTTTGATGGTCACAGATGGCTTTTTCCCTTTTACAGACATGGGCGGCAAGCAGCATTTCTCCCTCAGAATAATTTGTGCGAAATAAAAACCCCCAATGTTTGGTTGTTTGGTAAAGGATTAGGCAGCCAATCAGGCAATATTTTTCCACCAACAGTTATTCCATCTAAAGCACAACAATCACAAAAGAAAGGAAACGACTGGATCCTGTCTAAGCCCCTAAACAGCAGCAAAAGAGAGTTTGTATTGACAATCAAAAAAATATTGGTGGAGAGCTAATTTTTATTCAGTCTCTTGAATAGAGAAGATGTAAAAGCTTTTAAGGAATTCAGGGCCAATTTCTTCACTGGGATCTGTGATAAATAAGCAGCACAGCCAGCTCCTGTTGAGACACAAACTCGCATTCCCCCAGCTCCAGGCATTCAGCTCCTGGAGTGAATCTCCCCACACAATTCATCATGCTCACAGGAAGATGTCTGGGTTTTTGGCTTTTAACGTTCAGTACACCTCTTAATGTATCAAGCATATGGAAAATTTATACTTTCCAGAGGATGAGAGACAAATAATATTTCTGCAGTAAATAAATGTCATTCAAGTGCTGCAAACTGCCTTTGGTTGGAGCTGGGAGGAGGCGGCTCAGACAACAAACACACACATTTCTGCTGCTTCCTTAAAAAGGGTAATGAAAGAAAATCTCCAGAGTGCCAGGAGCACGAGGAAATGTATTTTTAACTATGCAATTGTCTTTTACAGGGATTTAAATTTCATTTCCACCTGGTACTGAGCAGCTAATAGCTCTCTTCTGAGTGAAACCAAAGTGCTGGGAATTGGTTCTCCTGAAGCTACTGTGACAGGAGCACTCTGGATCCCATTGAGTGACAGGAGCACTCTGGATCCGATTGTGTGACAGGAACAGCCTGGACCCTATTGAGTGACAGGAACAGCCTGGATCCTGTGCTGGGGCCTAAGGAGGTATCAGAGCTGAGCCATTACCCCCGTGGGGTTCTTTTGTTCCCTTGCAAGGGCTGAAGGCAGGATCCACATCCTCACATCCCTGTCTCCCTGTCCAAAGGAAGAACTGTGCCGGTCTGCTGGAGCAGCCTGCCTTGTGTGGCCCTATTAGAATCCACTAATGATTAATATCTAACCAGGCTGGGTGGGGCTGGGAGCGACCTGGGCTAGGGGAACGTGTCCCTGCCCATGGCAGGGGTGGGACAAGATGAGCTTCAAGGTCCCTTCCAACCCAAACCATTCCATGCTTCTGTGTTCCATAATCTTTCCCACCGCTGGAATCACCAGGTGCTGGGAGTCCCAAAGCATGAAAGGATCCTCCACGTGCCCAGGTACCCACAAAAATGTGTCTCCAACACAAACAGGACCACAAAATGTCACTGCATGTGAAGCTTTAATCCCATTCCTGACATGAAAGAGCTCTCCAGCCAGAGTGACTCCTCGCTCCGGGTGATCCATCACTCCATGGCCATGGCTCTGTGAACCCTTGACTCCAGGTTCCGGATAAACCCTTCTGAACTTCCTGCTTGGCTGTTTCTGGCAGCAGCTTTGGCTCCAGGGTTGTTGGCTGTGCCATTGAGTGGTGCAGGTTTTATTCAATAAATGTTAAACAGAGAAAACGAAGCATGTGCAGCTTCCATGGGCGAGCCGAGCTGGCAAAGAAAACCCAACCACTCCACGAGTAACAGCTGCTAATGAACCTTTAAAGGATGGTGCATAATTCACTGTGCTCTCAGATGTGGTTCAGCAGCACTTTTAAATGCCTTCCCTTTCCAATCTTCCTCTGCTTCCTTGTATTTATCTTTCTGAGAATAATGAAGTGTGAACAAGATAAATTTATGGAAGAAACCGCATAGCTCTATCTATGCAGTGAATAAACAAGTATTTTAAACTATCATTTTCCTGCTAACTCATAAAAGCAGAGTTATCTGCTTCATGTTGGCCTGTTTTCCACTTGGGTGCATTCCTCATTCTGTTCCTGGAAACAGCATGTTCAGGACAGAAAGGAATCACGAATACTGCACTTGGCTGCTTTTTCCCTCCTTGTTTTTCCAGCACGCTGGATATCTGCAGGTATAAGGCAGGATAGCACCGTGTCCCTGTCCCAGCCGTGTATTCCCAGGGAGTCCTCGGCGTGGGCAGTGACCCCAAACCAGCCTTTGCATCCGCTGACCCCCAGGCCCTGCAGGGGCTCTTCCCACACGCCTGGTCCCTCTGCTCAGAGATGAAGGTCACAGAGTTTCTATTGGACCACCCAGAAATGAAAAGGTGCTGATTTCACCCTCTCTTCACACTGAATTCCACCTCACTGGTGTTTAAACATCCCTGAGCAGCAAGGGCTTGAAAATCCTCAGCAAAACTGTGGCTGCCCCTGGATTCCTGGCAGTGTCCCAGGCCAGGCTGGACGGGGCTTGGAGCAGCCTGGGACAGTGGAGGGGGTGGGATGGGATGGTCCTTAAGGTCCCTTCCAACCCAAACCAGCCTGGGATTCTGATTCTAAAACTGCTTCAGCTGTTTCTATAACCTGAGCTAACACTGATATCATTTAAACTGATACTCACACACAACATTTAATCTTTGCCGTGGAAGCAAAACTCCTCTTCTGATGCCGTGTTCTTGGAAAATGCCATCAGTGCAATGAAAATGCAGTTGTAAGTAATGGCAAAATATTCTTAACCTATGGAAGAAGGGGTGTAACTTTCTATTGCCTTAATGACAGGCACTAAAACTCTGCCATAAAACCTTCCACGAGCTCCACACCACCTCCATTACAGCGCTAAAAATGCATTAAAGCAGAGTGGTTAGCATCCTGTAGTACTTGCTCAGGCTGTCAGTCCTGTTCTCCTGATCACAGGATCAGAGGCAGACCCAGCAAACAGGGGCTGTGTCAGAGCTGCAGTTTGCTGCTCAAACCCACCTCCCCACACCGGGGTGGGCAGAGGCTGAGGGGTCAAACCCCACATCTGCCATGACTGATGCACTTAGTATGAAAATATTTCTTACAGTTTAAACATTTGAAAAAATATCGTTAGAATTGTTTTAGTCAACACTTTGCATTTATCTGTATTCTTGGTTTAATTGTGCAACGATGACACTTGTCTATCAGGCAGAGGTAATGCTTCAGGTATTTTAATTTATTCTGGGTAGCAATAAAGCTGCAAACCCCCTGTGTGTTAGGGAAAAAAGTCATGGAAAGGGCTGTAAAGCATCAGAACAAACTGCCCCGGGCAGGGGTGGAGTCCCCACCCCGGAAAGTGCTCAGGAAACTCCTGGCTGTGGCACCTGGGGACAGGGACAGTGCTGGTGCTGAGGTGATGGCTGGGATGGATGAACCCAGAGGTCTTTTCCAACTTCCATGATTCTGTCATCGACTGAGGGCAGCTCCTAGAAACAGCAAATCTTAGATCAGCGGCAAAGACCACAAGCAGATAGTCCATATTTTGTCCTTCCTGTCCCAGGAGCCCCCTGTGCCCCCTCAGCAGTGAGGTGGGAAGAGCAGGGCCCTGCAGGTCCCCACTGCCCCGACCCTCTCACACATCCCATCATCAACAACCCACCTGGGAGAATCCTTCCAGTCGGGCTGGATGTGCGCTCACCACGGCTGCACAACACTAAGATATATATTTATAATGTTAAAAAGGAATTGAAATAGCATTCATGCCTTTCCATCAGCACAAAGAGGCAGCAAACATTGCACTATTAATCTGCTTTTCCCTTCCCCTAAACAAAGGCTGAGATCAAGCACAGCGCTCTGCCTCACTTAGTCTGCAAAATCTTCTCCTTCCCTTTCTGACAGGAACAACAGAGCATTTTATTGTCTCAGATAAATCAGGCACAGCTCCGAGGAATAACTGGGGCCTTCGCTGCCAGGAAACACGAAGTCCCTCCACTGTGAAATTTCAGGTTTGAATATAAACTCCCTGAGCTGAGCTGCTCATGGACACACCGTGGCTGTGCTCCAGTGGCACACGGAATTTATGGAATCATGGGACGGGATGGGTTGGGTGGGAAAGGATCTTAAAGCCCATCCAGTGCCACCCCTGCCATGGCAGGGACACCTCCCACTGTCCCAGGCTGCTCCCAGCCCCAGTGTCCAGCCTGGCCTTGGGCACTGCCAGGGATCCAGGGGCAGCCACAGCTGCTCTGGGCACCCTGTGCCAGGGCCTGCCCACCCTCCCAGGGAACAATTCCTTCCCAATATCCCATCCAGCCCCGCCCTCTGGCAGTGGGAAGCCGTTCCCCTTGTCCCCTCAATGATCTCTATTAGTTCTCACTACCCTCAGTCCTGTCCAAACCAATAAATTTGGTGACTGGCAAAATCCAGAGGAGAGCTAAAAAGCTGTGACAGGACTAAAGCTCGTGGCATAACAACAGCAGCAAATCTGGTGGCTGTGAATAGAAATTATCCCACAAAGGACATGAAAAAAGGAAGATATTTATGTATCAGTTAGGATTTATCTCCCTGAAAGAAAAATAGTGTCATAATCATTAGTGGGAATGGTGCTAGAATGTAAAATAAATTTGCATCAAGCCTCCATTTCCCTCAGTGCAGATTTCCCTGTTGCCTTCACTTCAGAGAACTTTAAAGGAAGCTCTGCGGGTGGATGAGCTGTTTGTTAGAGACACCATTCTGCAGCAGCTCAGCCTGAGGATGCAAAAACCCCAACTCACAAATTCCACCCAACACAGCTGTGAGAGGAGCCTTCAGAAAAGAGTTCCTGAGTGGTGTTTGAAACGAAGACATAGCCACGATGACATTACATTCCAAGTTTTAATATTAGAATTAATGATTTTAAATAAATAAAGGGTTTGACATTTTCCCAGACCTTGGTACCTCAGAGTTTATTACACCCAGGGCAAGGGGAATTACTGACTGACCTGATCTCCCTTGCTGTGATTCCAACCCAGGTTTATGCACAGGGAGGTGTGTCCTGCTGTTACAGCCCTGCAGCTGAGCTGGCAGATCTTGAGGGATATTGCCCTAAGTAGCTGCATCAAATAAATTAACTTTATTGTTTGTATGTATACATGTGCATGCAAATGGACATATTGTACATATTCTTGTTTAACCTGCCAAAAGGTTTTCCTGTTACTTTAATTTTCACTTACAGTCCAAAGACAGTTTTTTATACAGATTTCATGTTTTCCATTTCGTCTGCTGAGGAATGGTCAAAGCTTTACAGTTTAATGTTTTCCTTCATAGGCAGCCAAGTGCCAGCAATTATTGCAGATGTTGCAAGTATTTAAATATAGACACTGTAGAAATTAGTAGAGCCACTACACGTTCATTAGTGAGTATCCTGGGGTGCTCTGTACTCCACTTTCTCCACTGACATAAAACTTCTCACACTGATTCTTTGGGAACATTTTCCTTCCTGTATGCAAACCAAAGAAGACAGCAATGAAAGTGCACATTCAGCTGCCCAGGCTGTGCTGTTTAACACCAATTTCTCCTCCAGCACAGTTTAATTTGCCCCCAGGTGTGAGAGGAGCTGCCAGGCCAGGCAGGAGTGTCCCTGCACTGCCCCAGGGCAGGGCCAAACGGGCACCTTGGGCCCCACCGACTCGGATCCTTCATTCTCCCCACAGGTGCAGCTGGACTGGAGCTATTTGGATGTGCCCAGCATCAAAACAGATATCACAGAATGCCAGCTCGGCTCCCAGGAGTGCCCTGGCCCGTCCCGGCTCCATCCGCGCTGCTTCTGCCAGGCCCCGCGGGAAAGGCAGGGCAAGGGCGCATTTGGGGGCAGGAGAAGGGACTTTGGGAAAGCAAAGGTGCCCTGCTCCCCTGGGCAGGGATCAGCTGCTCTGGGGAAGCAGCTCCGGGGCCCATCCCCGTGGGGAGGCTGTGCTGGAGACGTGCTGGGGGTGGCTGAGCCCCCTGCCCGGAGCCGGGGAGCCGCAGGGCCCGGAACCTCCCAGCCCGGCACGTCCGAGAGTCCTGGAGTCCTCCAGGGGCAAAAACCCTCTGGGAACATCGAGTCCAACCATCCCAGCACTGCCACGGCCACCACGGACCAGTGTCCCCAGGTGCCACATCCACACGGATTTACATCCCTCCAGGGATGGGGACTCACCTCTGCCCTGGGCAGCTGTGCCAGGCCTGGGCAGCCTTTCCAGGAGGAATTTTCCCAATATCTGCCCTGAGGCTCCCCTGGCCCAGCTTGAGGCCGTTCCCTCTCCTCCTGTCCCTGTTCCCTGGGAGCAGAGCCCGACCCCCCCGGCTGCCCCCTCCTGTCAGGGACTTGTGCAGAGCCACAAGGGCCCCCCTGAGCCTCCTTTGCTCCAGCCTGAGCCCCTTTCCCAGCTCCCTCAGCCGCTCCTGGGGCTCCAGCCCCTTCCCAGCTCCGTTCCCTGCCCTGCACACGCCCCATCCCACACACCAAATGTAGATTTTGTGCCTCCTGGGCGGATGGAGGAGATCCCTGCTGAATTTTGCTCATGGACTTTCTCACCTGGGCTCACCAGTTATGGGAATTCTGTGCTGGAAACCCTAGAATCCTGGAGCAAAGCTGCTTGTGCCCCTCTGGGCTGACCCTCATGAATTCCATGTGGAAGGTACAATCTGCTGCTCAGGTGCAGCCCTCCCTCTTAAGAACAGGGTTCTCCAGTGATCCCTAAACCACTGTCTTTTTCTTTGACTTTACTAAATCCTAAAAATTCAAATTATGTCCCATGCTTGCAATCCCAACAGCAAACACACCCCACGACTGCCAAGGAGAGATGGAACACGGACATTCTGGATAACGGCTTGTGGGCTTCACCTGCCATTCCAGGCCACTCTGTGTCACAATCATCAGTGCTAATAATGATAATAATTTCATCCCAAATGACATCTTTCACCCAAAGATCCCAAGCTGGTGTTTATAAACTTCAGCTTGGCCTCAAAACACACCAGGATAGCTCAGCAAAACCATGGATGTCCAGACTTACTGATTTTCTTCCCTTTTTTCCTAAAATTTACTTTATTTCATCTAAAATATCACAGATTAATACAGTTGAAGAAAGATATTTGGGGAAACTTGTGTTCCACCCTACAACCAGGAAAACTCCTGCTCCAAATGACTGCGCCTCCACATCTCTCCGTCCAGAGGAAAATGGGAAAGAGAACAGTCCCCCCAGCCTCCCCAGCCTGCAGAGGAAAAGCTCCCTCCTCTCCTCCCCTCGGCCGGGATCCCTGAGCTCCCATCCCGCACGTGCAACAGGCAGAGGGAGGCAACCCGCCCTGGGGATCAAAGTTACACTCCTCAGTATCTTCTCTCATGGAAAAATAGCAGGTAAGGAGGTAATTTATGGGAAAACCAGGACACCTTGGGGAGGAAGGAGTGAGGAGGTTCTCCACCCCATGTCCCAGTCACCAGTCCCTTTGCCAAAGGGTCGCTCCTGCAGCTCCTGTCCCTGCACAAAAAAAGGAATTCTTGTTCTGGTGTGCTCTGGGGGAAAACACATCAGCACTGGTATGAAAACCTCTGAGGCTTTTCCCAAAAGAAAGCTCTTACAAATAGATTTTCCAATATTTCTGACAGCGGGAGAGATTTGGAGGCTGAGGAATTAGCACGAGTACAGTGCTCCAGAAGGATGAATGGATAAGGAGTTATTGAGGGCTGCTGTGGATCTATTGATGTTTACTGAGTCTGTGTGTGCAGATCATCGCTGGGGACAGCTCTAAGCCAGTCCCAGTGTGTGATCCACACCCCCAAACAGGGGATTAGACACCGAGCCAGGAGCTCAGTGTGCAGGGAGCAACCTCAAAGCAAAGAGTCCCTGAGCAGCCCAATTTCCCTGCCTCCCCTCCAGACAGCAAACAGCAGGGAATGAGAATGATTCAGGCCTTTGGCTGCTCCAGCTCTGCTGTGGAAGGGCAGTGTTCCCCAGGCTGGTGGCTCAGGGATGATCCATCCTGTTCTCCTCAGGATGAAACAGCAGTGAAACTGCTGCTGCTCCTGCAAAGCAGCTTCACTTTCAGCAAGTATTTCAAGAATTTGTCAGTCACAGATCGCTTGGAAGGGACCTTAAAGCCCATCCAGTTCCAGGCTCCAAGCCCCGTCCAACCTGACTTTGGGCACTGCCAGGGATCCAGGGGCAGCCACAGCTGCTCTGGGCACCCTGTGCCAGTTTGCTCGTTTGAACAGTGATATTAAACCTCATCACTTGCAGTGCTGCTCAAAGCAGATGCCAAGAAATCTGTTTGGACACTTGGCTGTGTGACCCACACCGTGTTCCGTCTGTCCCATGCTCCAGCCCTTGCTGCTCCTGCTCTGAGATCCCTTCGTTCTCTGTGTAGGATTGTAAAGTGCCCTGACACGAGTACAGAAGTGCCCCATGTTGTAACAATTCTAGGAGTGATCAGTGCAGCCAAAGGCCGACATTATGTTTTACTAAACCTGCTGAAAAGTTTATGGGCTCCCTCCAAACAAGGCTTTTGCCTCTCACCACATCCCATCGCCTCTCCTGAGCACACACGGCCACTTACGGGAGATTCCAGAGAGAAAGGATGGTTATGGGTCATCTTTTTGTTGTACCATTAATATAACAAAATAGTGCCAATGGCTTCATGCACCCACACAGCTAACAAGGAGGAATCCCAAAAGCACCTCTAATTAAATGGGAATTTCTTAAGAGATTCCATGGTGGGGTTTGCTCCCCATTTATCAAGAAAGGAAGCGATGCCAGAAAATAAAGTGTCTCCATGTTTAATAGAGAATTTTTTTAGGCTGAGGCTTCTAATGGAACACTTTCAGCATGTTTTACAAGAGGAACAAACACATTTGGCGCAGACCTGCAACTCACGCCCCCGGGAGCTCTGCCTGCACCCCAGAGCGCAGCAGGAGCTGTGCTGGGCAAACAGGGTTTGGCAGCCCGAGCAGATGCTGCTCTCCATGTCCCAGCCCCTTCCCTGGATTCCCACCCCCACTCCCTGGACAGCCCGTGCTGTCTGTGAGCTCCAGCTGTTCCCACAGGCTGCACTGAGCAGCTCCAGGAGCAGCAGATTCCTGGATCCCGCTCTCCAGCTGCATCCTGCGCTACCTCTGAGGGCCCAGGATCTCTGTAATCCCAGATTTTCAAAGTTGTTGTGTTTTCCCTAATCCGTTTATCGCGGGCTGGGAGCTGCTGTCTGTGCTCTCACGTCCCTGGCTGAGTACCAGGTGTAATATTCCCCGAATCCTCTGGAGAATGTCAGCATCTCCGTGGGAATCTGCTCTCCCCTGGATGTGAGGATCCTTCAGCCAGCATCTCACGGAGCAGGATTGCTGTGCTGAACCCCACTCCAATGCAGTAACAACTCTCCAGAGCCATTTGGGCAATTCCATGATTCAGGAACTGGGGCAGCCACCACAAACTGGGGAGTAAGGACCAGGAGTGGCCAGGGCAGCTCAGCTCCTGTTCCAAGTGCTGGCTTCGCTTCCAGCGCCACTCGTTTTGTTCCCGTGTTCCTTTTATTCTCCAGGTGCTTTGACTCGGGGAAAGTGAAAAGCCGTACACAAATAAGGTGATCCATAATGGACTCCAGCGGGAAGGAGAAGCAGGATGAAGCAGCCTAAAGCAGAAAGAGCTTTGAAACAATAATGTTTATGATGGGAATAGATAATTTCATTTTGCTGGGATTGCCACAGGCACAGGAAGGAAGGGGTTTGTCTGCATTTACCTCTTCTGAGCGGCGGACAGGGAAAGGCATTCCCAGCTCTCCTGTGTCGCAGGAGAACCGTGGGGACCGTTCCCCCCATCCCTGCTCCACGAACCCCTGTTTCCATGTCAGCCAGCACGGGGAGCGGGCTCAGACCGCGGCAGCTCGCAGTGGAACAGCTCCTCACGGCGCAGTCCCGGGTTTAGCGCAGGGCTTGGGGCTCGCGGCCGTGCTAATTGAAATGGGCCTCATTAGGTGCGATTTGATTGAATGTGAGGACCATCGCTCCGCTTCCCTCTCCCTGAAGGGAGGTCGGTGATCCCGGGCTCACACCCATCGAGTTAAGAAAGCGGGAGGAATTCAAATTGGTTTGCTGAGCAGCTGCATCCCGCGGCGCCGGCGATTTCCCGGGATTAATCCACTCCTGGAATGCCAGGGCGCTCTGCCTCCAGGGAGAGGCTCTGATTGCAGGCGGGAGTGACGGGACAAAAAGGTTAAAAGCCCTTAAGCCCCAGCTCATGACTACAAACGAGCTTCGATGGAAACAGTTTTTCTCTGCCTAGCGGGGATTTGGTTGGGGAGCGTTCCTTAGTCCAACAGTCGTGGTTTGTTAACAATTCCCTGTGCCACACGCAGGGCGCGCAGCTCCCGCAGCCTCCGCCCCCGCCTGGGCTCAGCGGGCCGAGCTGCCGCTGCACATCGAGGATCATTTTAGGCTTTTGCTGATATTGCTCCAAAAAGTGAAGCGTCCTCAATTCCCATGCCCTCGAGAGCCCTTTTGGTGCTGCCCAGAGCCGCGAGCGGGGCCCAGGCAGCCCTGGGTGACTCCTCTGGGACCAGGACACCGCTTTGCCCCCACCAAACGCCACCCGGGCAGAAAGCGGAGCCCAGGGAGGACACCCAGCATTTCACACCTGGAGGAGACGCGGGGGGCTGGGGCTGCCCTGCTCACCCCCCACACTTACCCTGCTTTTAATTGCAAAGAGAGCAATCCGCACCCCTGGGCGGCTCGGGAATAGCCCCTCATTTGCATATGCAACGACTTGTGACATTATACATCGGGCAGCCCTCCGTTAAGTTACAAATGGGTTCAGTTTTCATTTTCCCTTTGAAAATGTCATTGCCTGTTTGGGAGGAATGTCTGAACAGTGGCAGGGGAGAGCAGCTGGGAATGGAAGCTCTAAGGGAGGAGCTCAATAACACCGCAAGGAATTTCTCATCAAGAATTTCCCCACAAAGTGCTTTTTCCATCAGAAAATGCTCATTCATCAGAGTAAAGAGTTTCCATAGAAGCACTTCAGCTCAGCGAAGCATTTCTGTGAGTTGGTCCCCAAGGCCAGGGTGGGATTTTTGGCCAGACTCTGCAGTGGAGACCAGCTCCGACTCCTCGCTTTCACCGGGGCACAGAATGGTTTGGGGTGGATGGGACCATCTCCTTCACGGCCAGGGACACCTTCCACTAGCCCCGGCTGCCCAGGGAACTCTGCTGTCCCTCAGCAGCCCCCGGGATGGAGATCTCCCACCCTTTTCCGGGCACTGCTCCACATAGGACATCCCACATCCCTGCACTGCGAGTGTGCCATTCACCCTCACCTCAGCCAGCAGCCAAGCCAGACCCACCCCTCCTCCTCTTCCAGGGGCCACAGAAGGGTCAGGAGGTTAATCCCCACCAGAGGAAGGTATTTTTTGAAATCTTTCGGTTTTGGCACAACAAAACGCACTTCAATTATATTCTAAAGGGAAAAGGCAACAAAGCTGGCTAGGGCTGTGACCCACATGTAGCAGTTTTTTGGTCAGGATCACTCATTTTTACCCTAGGTTCAGGCTCCTGTCACAGCAGTTTTATGTCCTTGCAATTCCACTGGCACCGATGCAATTGCCCGTGAAAGCGTGAACTGCCAGTGAACCTGTAATCAGTCTCAACGTGGGCAGCCCAGAGCTCCTCCACACCGGCATTATACTCTTCAAATTCTTTAAATTGTTACTTTTCCAGCAAAAGTCAGGCTGCTGTAAAGTCAAAGAGTGCACAGTGACCTTGGGGCGCCCCAGGCCGAGCCCGGCAGCGGAGAATTCCTGTCGAGCACCGTGGGGTGCCCAGCCTGGGAATGACCCATCGAGGAACCAGGACAAAGCTCCCCGAGCTGTCCCCTCCTGTACGGCACAACCCCTCCCTGAGGGGCACACGGACACCCCACAGCAAACCACACATCCCCAGAATCCCAGACTGGTGTGGGTGGGAGGGGACCCCAAAGCCCATCCAGTGCCCCCCCTGCCATGGCAGGGACCCCTCCCACTGTCCCAGGCTGCTCCCAGCCCCAGTGTCCAGCCTGGCCTTGGGCACTGCCAGGGATCCAGGGGCAGCCACAGCTGCTCTGGGCACCCTGTGCCAGGGCCTGCCCACCCTCACACGGAGGGTGGCAGTGCCCAAAACCCCTCAGACTTCCCCTTTTTGGGGGATGCAGAGAGATGATGTAGAAATGCATTCACACACCTCAGGCAGAGGAAATGTTTAAACCCAGATGTAAAAACATCTTGGTTAAGGGTCAACAATTGATTAAAAAATAGATTACTGAGAAATAAGCACGGGAAAGCTCGAGGGGGTTTGTTGGGGTGTTTTAATAGTTCTTAAGCTCAGAATTTCCCTTTCATTGATTTGTGTCTTTCCTTGAAATGCTGCAAAAGAGAAAAGAAAAGAAGATAAAACATTTGTTTTGTTTCTGCAGGAAAACGCAACCCATTTCCTCTTGGGTCTGCCTAAACCATGATTTAATTTCATTGTTTTGGTATTTGCAGAGTAAACCAGGAACAATCAAAGTTTCTCTTGGCCTCAGGTGGGGTGTTGGGAACTGTTCCTGCATCCATCAGGTTGCTTCCATGGATTGTGGGGTCCCTGATGCTGATCTCTATTTCCAGCAGTGCAGAAGGACCCACCCCAAGGGAACTGATGACCATCAGACAAGAAACTCTGACTTTCTTTGCCATTTGATTTTTCTCAGTTCCTATACCAGATACAATTTTAGGGATTGAGAGCTGAATATGGTTCTTGTATTGTCCCTGTTCTAGAAAGCAGCAGAGAAAAAAAATACAGTTCAAATTATGGGCTTCCTCTACCTTTTTCACTTGTAAATCTGTGTATTTTAAATCAAGTTTTATTTCTGTCCATTATAGACATTCAATAAATCTTTGATTTATACAGCTAAACACATTATGGTATAAAAACATCCATTTAATTAACATTCCACAGTCTTAGGGGCCTGCACTCTCCTCCTGCTTAGGTGAATCATTAGGGGCTCATCTGTCATTTAAACTAAAATATTCTTTAAATTGAGATACAATATTTAAGGCTGCTCACTGTAAATCCAACCCTGAAATATGTCTGTGCTCAGAAGCCTTTTGTTCACAAAGCCCTGACAATTAAAATGTGCTAATGACATGCAGGTTATTACAAATTCATCATGCTGAATTTGTGTTGATGAGAGTTTGAACAGACACTGAACCATCACCCAGAGACAGGGGTGGGGGAGCTGCGTTGTGGGATTCCCGATTTCCTGGGGTGCCGAAGTACCACAGGACACGGAGCCCTATGCCAAGGGAAAGCACGAGGGCAAAATGTTTTATTAAAGACAAGAGGGGGCAAAGCCAAAACCAAGAGGAACTGCAGGGGCTGGCTGAGGCTGCACAGGGACCCAGCCCCTGCAGGGACCCCTTGTCCCCAGTCCCTCTCCAGCTCTCCTGGAGCCCCTTGAGGCCCTGCAAGGGGCTCTGAGGTCTCCCCGGAGTCTTCTCCTCTCCAGGTGAGCACCCCCAGCTCTCCCGGCCTGTCAAACACACCCAGTCTCTGGCCAGCACTGCGTGCCCCTCACACTCGCGGCTCTCCAGCCTGCAGCTCCTGGAGCGGTCCCTCGCTCGCAGCGAGCCCCGCAGCCCTGTGCTCCGCAGGGATGGAACAGCTGGACACATCCCCCGGGCAGCACTGCCCGCACCCTCTCGCTGGGCCTTCATCTCTGCCCTCGTCCTTTCTCTGGGAGGAGACGAGATCAACCCTGCCAGAAATGCTAATTTTACTCGCGTCATTTCTACTGCCTCAGAAATTGTTTCCGTTCTCTTGCAGGCGAGAGCGGCTCGGAAGCAGGGACAGCTGGTTCCCAACGCTTCCAGGAGCGGCTCCTTGCACTGAACAGGCAGCTCTGGCTGAGGCTGCCCCAGCCGCAGCCCTTCCCTCAGATTTCTCCGTGGATCCCGCTCCTTCCATCCCTGCATGCCTGGGACTCAAAGCAGCAGCCCCTGCTGAGCAACCTGGGATGGGAGTTTCCGAGGCAGCTCCGCAGAGCAGGGCCTTGGTCTGGGCATCTCGGCCTCACACGGGCACAGCCCCCACCAGCCCTGGCCCCGTGAGAACATGGCCAGAACCTTCTCCTTGGCAAGACCTTCTCCCTCTGCACAGCTCCTGACAGGAGGGGGCAGCCGGGGGGTCGGGCTCTGCTCCCAGGGAACAGGGACAGGAGGAGAGGGAACGGCCTCAGGCTGGGCCAGGGGAGGGGCAGGGTGGATATTGGGAAAATTCCACCACCAAAAGTGCTGTCCAGCCCTGGCACAGCTGCCCAGGGGAGTGGAGGAGTCCCCATCTCTGGAGGGATTTACAGCCACGTGGAGGTGGCACTTGGGGACACGGGGCAGTGGTGGCCTCAGCAGTGCTGGGAATGGTTGGACTCGATGTTCCCAGAGGGCTTTTCCAGCCTAAATTATTCTGTGATTCCATGAACTTGGTGCCCCTCACTGCTCCACCAACACCTCCCGTTCCACTGCCAACACACAGGCAGGACACTTTTTTTTGGGGAGATCTACAGGGCCAAGGTCCACCTCAGCCTCCTCTCCTGGCCAAAGGAAGGACCTTCCCTGCTGATTGGTTTCCTGGACTGAAGCATTAAGTCATGCTATTTTCTCTCTATAATTCTAACTCATGAGCCTGAGAATTTCTGTGTTAATCTTCGCTGCAAAACAGACAGCCCACGTCCTTCACCAAGCTCTGATCTACCCAAACAAACCCCCAGCAAACCGCACAAGGATGAGTCAGAGCACAGCAGGCTGAACCCGGGGCACAGTCCTGGGGCTTCGTCTCCAACTGCTACCAGAGCTCATATAACCTGATTCCTTTCTAGGGAGCACCCAGGAAATGAAAAGTCTTACACAACGTGGGAGAGGGAATAAGTGAGAAATTTGCACGCTTCAGGCTCTGGTAGCAAAAAAATTACTTTGAAAAGTATTTTCAGTTGAGCTGATTAAGAAGCAATTTGTTTCCCTAATTATTCATAACTAATAAATGGTTAAATACCTCATTTTATAATAAATCAGCTAATTTTCTGAATTCTTTGCTCGATTTGTAGAATAACAGATTTGTTTGAAGTAGTACTCTCAATAAATAATATTCTGTCTCCTTCAAAGGGCTGGGCTGCATTTCCAGGTGTTTGTGGGGCAGAACCATCTGCACCTCACCCTGAGGAGAGAAGCCAGCACCACCAGGGCAAGGAGAAACCAGTAAAGCCACAGGAAGCCACATCCCAAGCAGGGGCAGATCAGTGCAGTTCTCCCAGGAAAATGGATTTACTCAGGCCAGGACCTGACCCAGCAAAGGCACTGATTTGTGTCTCTTTTCTTTAATTTCCCCCAGATTTCTGCTGAGTTCTCAGGCCAGGAGAGGAGGGGGCGCTCCAGCTCCACACTGCAGTGCTGGATCCAAGGAAGGTGCAATGTGGAATGAGGGACAGCGGCTGCCCCACACAGAAACACCCCCTGTGCACAGGACACACCGAGGCCCTGCAGGTGTCAGGAGTTCCCCTCCACCCTGGCCTTGCAGTTCACCAGCTCCAAGCTCCCCATTAAGTCTCCTTGACAGGAGGATTCCGTTACGGGGTTTGGAGCAGGAAAGCAAAGCCAAGCCCCAAACCTTGGGCTTGCTCGTGTCCTGGTGTGATGGACAGGAGTGGGAATGGCTTTGCAGGGTCTGAGGCACTGGTGAATTACAAATTTTACTCGCCATTACTGCTAAAAATATTTATCACTGAATCTGTACTAAAAAGAGACCAAATGAAGAACAACATTTGGCTTTTTTGGGAAGCACTGACCAGAGCACATCGCAGGGATCGGGCCTTGCTCTGTGGCAGCTCAGAATGGGATTGCAGGGAGCAGAGGTCCAAAAATACAACAGATGGAATTAAAATGGAGAAAGAATATCCAAACCCATGGCCCAGAGAAAGCAAGCATGGAGTTTTCTGTCTCAGACACTTTATTTGAGCAATATTGCCTAGCAAAGAGTCTGCACTGGGGGAAATCTACTTGATGTATTTCTAGATTTACTAGGAGGCGATCTTTGAGAACCCTGAATTTTGGTAGATTTGTTCCTTGTTTGCTGCTAATCATCTCCTGCTGGAGAGTTGTGAGCCTGCAGCAGGGTCACCACAAACTGTCTGAATCCCAAAACAAGAGGCTGAGTCACACCACCAGCCTGCAAAGCAGTGACGCCCCCACAGAGATGCCAGGACGACTAACGTGGGTTTGTGTTCTCAAAAGAAACAGCTCCCAATTTGCCTCTGAACTGGCAGCATGACAGTGATGTTTGGAAACTTGAAATCTTGATATTTAAGGTGTATTTTGCTGCCATGTCTCCGTGCCAGGAGCACAATGTGTGCTGGGTTGGAACTGGATTTGAAAGGTCAAGTCAACCCAAGCCCAAGGTTTAACGCTGAATGGGGACTCCAAATGATTCATTCATCTTAAATTACACATTAGGCCAACATTTTATTACGTTAATGTAGTGTCCACCCACTCACCCTATTACCAGCAGGACCTGCCTCTAACAGCAATATTACTCATGGGTCTTCCACACTAATGTACAACTGCATCTATATTTTAACACTTGGGGAGGGAAAAGCCAAACTAGACCTGTGTGGAATTCCGATTCCCTGCCAAAACCTGTTTCAATTGGCAGCATGCAACTTTAATGAGGGGTTTTGTGATAGCTGGGAGCCTGGCACTCTGAGGAAGCCTGAATTTTAATTTTGAGTTATTCAACAACAGAGCCAGGCACACATTAACAAAAAAGCAATTACTCCTGACATCCCAGCACTTCCCCCATGTCATTCCAGAGCAGAAATGGGAGATGAATGGGGACTGCAAGTTACAGAATGAAAACTGAGGAGAGTCAGAGTGCTGCTTTTCATTCCAAAAAGGGGGATTCAAGGTTTCAAAGCACAGGAGACTCAAGGACAGTTAACGTTAAGCAAAGTTTAGGCTCCCACTTGTCCAATCAGTGAATTTTTCAAAGGCAGAATTAATGACAAACTGGCTGGGACAGGCACTGACAGAGACCTTGGACATAATGTGAAATAATGTCCCTTCTCTGCCTGTGCCTCTGTGCACGGAGCAGGGAAAAGGCTTGAGCAGGGAGTGGGAGGTGGGGTGGGGATGGGATGGGATGGGATGGGATGGGATGGGATGGGATGGGATGGGATGGGATGGGAGAGCGAGGCTGTGGTGCCAGGGAGTGCTCATCCCCCCGTCTGCTGCAGTGCCCAAACACTCCAAAGTGTCCACAGGAGTGCCATCAATGAGACAAATTAACGGGATCTCCCTCTGATCTAACATCTGGAGGAGCTGAACTCCTGCAAGGACCTCCCAATTACAGGTGTATTCCTGGAAGCTTCAAAGGCCCTGCTTTTGAAAAAGGAAGATTTGATCATTTCCAGGGCAGATCCCGAGATAAGAAGAGCTGGGCTCGGTGGCACCTCACCACACAGACCTCCAGAGGAGGCTGCTATATTTAGATCTGCTATCTGCATGTATGCATAATCAAGTGGCTCACTACATTATTCACAGAAATATGCAAACGAGATTTACGTGCCTTGCATTTTCTAGGCTCTAATTTCAGAAATATGTTTGGGCAAATTCCAAGTGGGTTCTGGGAGGAAAATGAGCCAACCTGTAAACTGGAACAAACTACAAAAGTAATTCTTCGGGAATTATTACAGCCTCAGACCCACACAACTGGAGCTGAGAGGACGCTGAGGGAATAACCAGCAGTCTTAGTATTACTTAGAAGTTTATTCTCCTCACATTGGCCTGGCTTAGCACAAGAATCACCTAATTGTCTGATAAGTACATGCAAAATTACTTCTAGTGGGTGCCGTGTCATATGCAAATTGAGCCTGTTAGTGATAGCAGTCAAAATAATTACATTTGCTGCTCACAGGAACAGCCACTGAACACCACTGGGCAAAATGAGGTTTTATGAACAAGAGAAAAAAACGGCAAAAAAATAAAATTCCGTGTTTTCTTCGCTGTTCAATATGCATAAAAGTACCTGCAGGAATATTGTGCTAAAAATCTGCCAAGCAGCCCCACAGAGCACACTTTTAATAACAATTGTATCATCACCTCCTAATCCAAAACTGACACTGTTTGTCCTCAGGTATTTGCAGAATTCTGCTTTATCGCTCCTGATTGGAAAAATGCAAATTATGGTTTTTCCTTCTATTTCCTGTTCACATAGCAAGTGAGAAAGCCTTTCTAACTCATTAAAAAGCTCATTTGTCACATTCCTTTTCAATTAACTTTGCCCCTTTGTTTTCCACATTTAATCCATTTCTGAAAGGCGTTGCTTCCCACCAGCTCCAAACCCGTGCCTGCTAGAGAAGGGACTAATCCTGACCCACTGGTGTCACACAGAGCAAAACTTTCCTACTCCCATCCTCCTCCATTCTCCACTCTTCTGGAGAGAGTCTGGAGGAGGCTCCAGGATGATCCGAGGGCTGGAGCAGCTCTGCTGGGAGGGAAGGCTGGGAGAGCTGGGGGTGTTCAGCCTGGAGAGGAGAAGCTTTGGGGTGACCTCATTGTGGCCTCACAGAGCCTGAAGGGGCTGACAGGAAACATGGAGAGGGACTGGGGACAAGGGATGGAGGGGCAGGACACAGGGAATGGCTTCCCACTGCCAGAGGGCAGGGATGGATGGGATATGGGGAAGGAATTGTTCCCTGGGAGGGTGGGGAGGCCCTGGCACAGGGTGCCCAGAGCAGCTGGGGCTGCCCCATCCCTGGTCTCCTTCTCCTCCTTCTCCTCCTCCTCCTCGAGGATTTTTGGCAGCAGAGACATGTCTCACATGGGCATTCCAGACACCTCATTAAAAAATTTATGTTTTAACACTGGTGGAAATTGGCTTTGTACATTCCTTCCCTATTGGACTTGTGCGGAAAAGGTCAAAGTTTCATTTGAGTGTTTATGAAATATTTGGTAGCCTTGGATGGAGAATGTCCTTCACACAAAAAGCATCATAATTAACCCCAAATCACTGAGCATACCTAGAATTTGTTAAAAGGGAAATAACACCAGCAGGAAGCTATAAATTTTTGAACTTCTGGTGTCTCCAAGCTGCTGCAGATACCAACGGCATTAAAAACAAGGCCTAGGTGTTCAGGTAGCTCTAGTGCTAAATAAAGAAGTCTCATTGCATCCACACTTTACTGTTACTACTTTTAGATAACTCTTCTTTCTCCTCTCCGTTTCTCTGCCTTTTTCCATCCACCTGCAGAATTGCCATGTTAAGACTTAACCAGGAAAAAAATTGTCTCTCCCTGAGTGTTAGTGTGAAATTGCCTGTGAGATCAGCAGAACAGGGGACAGTTGTGTGTCCTCTGCCAGTGCACACAAAGCTCTTCACAGAAGCCACAAGTGGAAGTAGGAAATTATTATTATGGGACCACTCAGAAATGTTGGTTGAAACCTGGAACAGAAAATATTTTTTTCCTGTTCTTCTGGGATTTTTTTCCCCCAAAAAGCTCAGTACAAAGCTGTTTATGGAAATTAATTCTAATGGCTTCATAGAATCTTCTGTTCCCACTGTAACACTTCACATTACACAAGTCTTGCCACAAAGGAGATAATAGGCATGGGATATATTGAATTAGTAGATAAAGTTCTTATCTGTTCCTCTACATTACTTCCCTAGGTCTGAAATGACAAGTCATAGTTATTAAAACCATGGCAAATTGCCTGTGATTAACAAGGAAATAAATATATTATCCTAATAGAATTATCTCCTCTATCTGAAGCCCATGACAATTTCTGACAACCGTCCCTGAAAAACACTTTGCATTCCAGTTACCCAGAGGTCTGAGGAGAACATCCTGAGCCATTAATGAAATGACCTTGCAATTAAAGCACATCCTATAGAGCTGGATCCCTCGTGCTGTGGGGGCCTGGTGGGACAGAGGGGGAACTTCAGGCGTCTCCTGAAGGGAAACAGGAGTTCACCAGTGAGGGACTGGGTATGAACAGCTGCGAATTTTCAGTAAAGAATGCTATAAATGAAATAAAAGCTGAAGGAGGGGAGATTTAGGTGGGATATTGGGAAGGAATTGTTCCCTGGGAGGGTGGGCAGGCCCTGGCACAGGGTGCCCAGAGCAGCTGTGGCTGCCCCTGGATCCCTGGCAGTGCCCAAGGCCAGGCTGGACACTGGGGCTTGGAGCAGCCTGGGACAGTGGGAGGTGTCCCTGCCATGGCAGGGGTGGCACTGGATGGGCTTTGAGGTCCTTCCGACCTAAACTATTCCATGATTCTGTGAAATATTGAGAACTCCTGGATTTTCTAAAACAACAATAAACATTCCAAATTGAAAATTGTTTTTCTAAGTAGGGCACTTCTTAACCATGGGAGGTTTATAAACTGCTCTCCCACACACAGATCATCTCTGAATCTCTTGGGCAGAGCCTCCTCCCACCACAGAGCAGAAGGGCTCCAGCTGTGCCTCCACAGCCCAAGCCAGACTGAGGCTAAAGCCAAGCAACACAGCCAGAGATGGACCCCAGCAAATCCTGAGGTTTGTGCCCATTTCGGAGCCAGTCCCTGGCACTGTCCAAGGCTGGTTATCCCACTGCCAAGGGCTTCCAAGCTCTTGGATGGAGACAGGCTCACACCAGCCCGGGGTTAACAGGCTGGACACACCCACAAGCTGTTCCCCAGCCCGCTGGTCCCTCAGAGGGAACACCAACACAGAGCTCTCCTCCTCGGAGCACCCAGTCCAAACCAGCAGGCACCCAGGCACTGGGGTGCTCAGAGAGCAAAGCCCACTCAGGAACAGGCTCTGAAGTGGGATCACCCATTATTTTGGTTGTGCCAGGTAAGTTTAAAAGCCAACTCAACATTCAGATCTTGTTCTTCCATCCTTATCAAGACAGGCGACCTGAAATGCTCTCCAGCACGGCTCTGGGAAAGGGCAGTCAGCAGTGCTTCAGACTGCAGTTGTTCAGAGCAGAGATTCCACAGAGGATGCTCCCTCTGAAAAAGCTAAAACCAAAACTGTGTTATGACCTGGAGGGAAGTGCTCTTGTCTGCAGCCAGGCCTGCTGAGGGATGTTATGAGCAGCAATAACAGAATTTGTTTCACAGAAGCACGAGGAGTGTTTTGGAAATGATTGTCAGGATGGGAATCCTGTTTCTCTTGGCACCAAACAAACACACAGCAATGAGTATTTTCCTAATAACAGGAGATTAAAGCTGGAAATGGGAACTGCAGAGAGAGATGAACAGCATCCAGCCCCGAATTCCAGCAGGGCCAGAGTGACTGGGTCAGGCAGCAGCAGGAGCCAGGGCCCACCCACTGCCAGCAGAGGATGTGTGGACCACTCTCGTTTCAGTTTTACCACTGGCAGTGACAGCTGGACAGGCAAGAAAAAGAAAATGAGGCCTGGGTGAGCCATGGCTTTGGAGAACATGGGATCGGAAATCAGTGGGAAGCCACATGTCAGCACCCCAGGGTCTTACAGCACCCCTGACCTCCTGGTACTGCTCAGGTTTCCCATCCAGGTGTGAAAACCATCAGTGCCACCGGTGCACAAGCACTGCTTTGTGTTTAAATACTTCCTAAGTACAACCAAAGCTCTTGCAGAAACTTCTTTCTCTGACAAATTCGGCTTTCCTGCAGTCAAGCCAGCCTAAAAAACAGCCTCTGCATTCCTTTAATGAGGCTTCCTTTAATATTTAGACCAAAATATTATGATTGTAGTTATTAATTAGGCATTCCCTAAGTACTGTTTATCTTTGTATTTGAGTCATTTCCTGAGAGTATCTTCATGAAAGCACCTGCCAGTTCAGCTCCAGAAATCACACACAAAACCAATCTGCATTTTCCAGTCACACCCCTTCTGTTCTGAGTAATGACAGCTTAAATCAGTCATCAGCAGAGCCGGGCTGGCTGTGGCACAGGCAGGAGCACTGACATGGAAATCGATGTTTGCACTCGCGAATCGATGAGGGAGTGGGGAGCGACCCTTTGAAGGCTTCACCCAACAGCTGTGCCCTGACACAGCCACGGGCTGCAATTACAGCAACAGGCATTACAGAACAAACGAGACAGAGAAATCTAGTAAAAAAAACCCCAAACACACAACAACGAATAAAAAAAACCCCAACACAACTCCCTAAACTCAGCAGGGAAGGGAATAATCCTGAATCTAATTTATCCCCTGTAAGTGCCACCCACCAGCGCATTACTGAGCCAATGCACCACGTAACCTTTGTAATCAAAGCTAGTAAGAAGAATAAATGATCTAAAGAACAGATCCAAGATTAATAATAATAAAAAAAAAAGTTCTAAGCAGATGTTTTCGTTCTTTTATTTCTGTGTGTTGCCACTAAAGCAGCTCTGTACTGGAATGCCTTCACGGGAATGCCTTCCAGATCAGCTGGCACTTACGGTTTAAAACATTCCTGCGATAACACAAGTGTAAAATGGTTGTTGTAACTGTTTAATTACCCACAAGAGAGGTTATGCTACTATATCTTATATGATAATTACGGGTGTTGAAGTCCTAGGCCGTGAGCCTCAGCACAAAGGTGGAGCAAAGGAGGCTCAGGGGGGCTCTTGTGGCTCTGCACAAGTCCCTGACAGGAGGGGGCAGCCGGGGGGGTCGGGCTCTGCTCCCAGGGAACAGGGACAGGAGGAGAGGGAACGGCCTCAGGCTGGGCCAGGGGAGGGGCAGGTTGGATATTTGGGAAAATTTCCTCCTGGAAAGGGCTGCCCAGCCCTGGCCTCCACCTGGGCAGTGGAGGAGTCCCCATCCCTGGAGGGAATTAAAGGCCCTGTGAATGTGGCACTTTGGGGACATGGGGCAGTGGTGGCCTTGGCAGTGCTGGGATGGTTGGACTCGATGTTCCCAGAGGGCATTTCTAACCCCAGTCTGCTGCAGCTCTGTGATTTCAGGTGTGGAGCAGTGAGGTTTCCAAAGCACACTGGGGTCACTCTGGATTCACTCTGGAGGACACGGGCAGAAGGACCAGGGAGGCAGATCAGAGCCCCAGAAGTGTCAGGGGGAAGGGACCTCTGGAGATGACCTCATCCAACCCCCTGGATCTATTTGTAGATGGATCTATTTATAGATGGATCTATTTGTAGATGGATCTCTGCAGCTCTCAGATACTCTACAACAGGTGGGAGACTGACAGAGTCCTGCTGAATCCCGGCATTAATTTCTCACCCCCGCTGAGCTCACACGTTTCAGGTCTGGTTCTAACCCAGCCCCGCTGGCTCTCAGCAAGGCTGGACTGTGACCAGGGTCCCCAGCAGGAGCTGGGGGTGGCAGAGCCCCGGGGCCACCACCTGCCCCAGCACAGGACAGACACACCCTGGGGTAAAGGGATGAGCTTGGGCAGAGCAGGAGAGACCGAGCATATCCTACGGCCGAGAGAAAAGGAGACTGCATCAGCACCTGCTCAGCCAGGGAAAACATGAGGAAAAACAGATTATCCAACATCTAAATTTCATCTCTTTACCTCCCCACACCTGAATTCCGAACACACTTGGGATGAACTTATAAACTGTTTAAGACAATTAATTCCATCCCATACGCAGGAGAAGGGCAGCACAGGTCAGCTGGGCTCTTGGAATGAGGAGAGCATCATGCATCACACACAGTGTGCCCGGCACAAAGAACACCCCAACCAACTCAAGGTGGCACCTGCAGCTCTGAAACATCGCATTTGTATTGGATTTGTCAGTTATCCATCTTCCAATCAATACTTCAAACACAAGTTTACTGAAATTCATTTCTGTAGCAAATCCAAACATCATGTACACTGCAAAGTGTTTTTTTGAAACAAACATGATGTACACTGTTTGGAAAAAACCCTTAGTTTTAGAGGAAATTGTGTGTGTGAAAGAGGAAAATTAATATTACTGAAAACCTTTCCATTGTGAGTTCTCTGGTTTTGAACAGCAGCTTCGAGCAAGGTGCCAAGGGAACACCTACAGAATTCAAAGTATTATTTCAGTTCTGGGTGTGACTCAGTTTCTACCTAAACTGAAATGACATTGGATGCAGCCTCGGCCTTGGACACCCCACCTGCCCATCCAGCCCCTCAGTGGTTGAAAAAATCTGGGTATTAGCATAAAGTGATACTTTTAAATTCCCATTTGCGTGAAGGGTCACTCATCTGGGGGACAAAAGGACATTTCTGTGCACAGGCTGGGGCAGCAGATGAGGCAGCATCATGGGAAAGCTGCAGGGGAAAAACTTTGGGATAACCACCATCAGTGCTTTGGCAGAATTGAGCTTTGAAAGAGGCCAGATCTTCTTTAAAAAGGGGAATTGAAGCTTTAAACTGGCAGGGGGCAGGGTTAGGTGGGATATTGGGAAGGAATTGTTTGCTACAAGGAGCAATGGGTACAAACTGAAAGAGGGGAAATTTAGCTGGATATTGGGAAGGAATTGTTCCCTGGGAGGGTGGGCAGGCCCTGGCACAGGGTGCCCAGAGCAGCTGTGGCTGCCCCTGGATCCCTGGCAGTGCCCAAGGCCAGGCTGGACACTGGGGCTGGGAGCAGCCTGGGACAGTGGGAGGTGTCCCTGCCATGGCAGGGGTGGCACTGGATGGGCTCTGAGGTCCCTTCCAACCTAACCCACTCTGGGAATGTGTGGTTCTACGGAATTTTCCAGAATTCCAATAACGTGTTTTCCAATCCTGTTCCCACAATACCAAAGCCATGGAGGATTTGGGAGCCTGGTGATGTCTCAGACCCAAAGCTGTGGCCACCAGAAGCTTGCCCAGGCAGGACAGGTCCCACTCAACGTCCTTCCCAGCCGTGCTGCGAGGCAGATCCCCCAGAAGCAAAGCATCCCATCAGCAAAACCAGAACCAGCGCTGTGGAGCAGCCGGGACGCTCTCCAGGGCTTTGCCAATCCTCCTGTTACCATAGAAACAGGACAGGAATGCTGCCAGAAGCAAAGGGAATAAAGGGGTCTTTTTGGTCCTTCCTTATCTGTCCAGTCATGTGAAATTTGTGTGTCAGGGAATCACAGAATCATCGAGGCTGGAAAAGTCCTCTGAGCCCAAAAGCATTCCCAGCACTGCCGAGGCCACCACTGCCCCATGTCCCCAACTGCCACATCCACAGGGCCTTTAATTCCCTCCAGGGATGGGGACTCACCCCTGCCCTGGGCAGCTGTGTCAGGGCCAGACAGCCCTTTCCATGGAGAAATTGCTCCTGGTGTCCAGCCTGAGCCTCCCCTGGCCCAGCCTGAGGCCGTTCCCTCTCCTCCTGTCCCTGTTCCCTGGGAGCAGAGCCCGACCCCCCCGGCTGCCCCCTCCTGTCAGGGACTTGTGCAGAGCCACAAGGGCCCCCCTGAGCCTCCTTTTCTCCAGGCTGAGCCCCTTTCCCAGCTCCCTCAGCCGCTCCTGGGGCTCCAGCCCCTTCCCAGCTCCGTTCCCTGCCCTGCACACATTCCCCATCCCTGCCCTGCAGGTCCCCAGGAGCCACGGGGGATTTTGCCCAGCAGGTACCACACACCCCAGTGAACACCAGAGGGGCTGCTGGGGCTTCACCACCATCCTTGCACAGCAATGGCACATGACCTGCATGGGCCTAAACTGTGGGATTTTTGGTCAAAAATAAAGATATATCTGGGCAAGTAAGGGGGAGATGGAAAGCCTGAGTCAGGCTGGTCTCCAATTTAGAGGTGTTGGTAAAGAAGTCAGTCTGGGTACTGGTGAGAGGCTAAGGGTAGATCCTGGATTAGCTCCACCTCTGCTGTAAACCAGAGCACCTTCAGATTTCAGGTTTATTCATGGGGTTATTCCCTATCTGAAGGAACTATTTCCTCTCTGACTTGAGAAAAAAGACTTAGAACTTTCCTATTTAAGCACCCACTTGATAAAAACCTTAATTTGCATTTGCAACGTGAATGTTTCCCCCTACATAAAGCAACTGGAAGGAGCAGAGGTTCAGTGCGAGTGCACTTCACCTGCCCTTCAACCAGCCCCGAGGGCCCCGTTCACAGGGTTTGCCTGAGCACAGCATTCGGGCCTGGGCTCAAGGACAGAACTGCTTCAAGGCTGAACTACTTCCCGCTGTCCTGGCTGGCTTTTGATGCTCCTGTAGCGGCAGCTGGCACAGGGACTGCAGATGTACGGCAGCCCTGCCTGGGCTGGGGCTCTCCCCAGGACAGAGGGGCTGCTCTGTGTCCGCCTCCTGCAGCAGGAAGGGCCCGGCTCCTGCAGGGACGGGGACAAGAGCAACACCTTCAGGGGAAGGAACGTGAACGTGGGGACGTGGCACTTGCCCCAGGACAGGGCCTTGAGGGTGTCCCAGAGCTGGCTGTAGCTCCTCTGGCCGAGCTATGGCCGGGCCAGAGGGGAACAGAACCGGCTCCTCCCACACCTTGACATTTCAGTCACACAATCATGGAATGGCTTGGATGGGGAAATTCACAGGATCCCAGACTGGTCTGGCTTGGAAGGGACCTTAAACCCCATCTCATTCCAACCCTGCTGTGAGCAGGGACACCTTCCACTAGCCCAGGTTGCTCAGAGAAGAATTTAACTTCATTTTCATGAACACTTATCTTTCAATTTATCTCCCAGACTTCCTTATTATGGCCTATTATGATCTGAGCTTTTTATAATTACCAGTTTTTAAGCACAGTTCTGTCTCTTTTCCCCTCAGCTCAGATAAGGACTTATCTCCCTCAAGCAGATGGGGAACATCCCTGGCCAGCAGAGCCCACAGCACAGCCCAAGTTTCCCAGCCCAGGTGGCTCTGGCTGGTGCAGGGGCTCAGCCTCCAGCCCAGAGCCCTGGTGCCCTGCTCCCCTCCCAGCAGTGTTTCCTCCATCTGGAGCTGCTTTTTCTCAATCTGTCCTTATTTCCATCCTCTTCAACATCTCCATCTCCTCCCAGTTGTGCTCCCTCCATTTGTTTCTCCTCAGAGCCATGTGATTTACCTTTTTACCCTTTCTCAAAGCCTCCAGCTCCTTCCCCTCCTTCAGTTCTTTATCTGCATCCACAAATCCTCCTCCACGAGGCTCCAAAAGCAGCCCAGGCTGCTGTGCTGCCCCCGCAGGTGCAGCCCCTCCCTGTGCCCAGGTACCCCCAGCTCCCCCCGAGGGCAGTTCAGCCCTGACCCTCTGTTTGTGGCTCCCACTGGCCCCAAAGCCCGGCAGCACCAAAGCAGCAGCAACCTCAGCTCCTGTTCCACATCTGCCAGCGACGGGAGGCACTGCAGGGGCCGAATCCTGCCCTGTTTAGTTCTGTTTGTTAGGTAACAACCCTTTGTTTTTCACACCAACAACCCTCCAGGCTCTGTAACGCGGGCCATGGGTGTGGGTAAATGGTTCTCTTCAGAAAACAATCCCACTATTCCCTGTGCTGCTGTGCTCACCCCCCC
>VXAZ01002480.1:29322-68338 GCA_013399875.1 Gymnorhina tibicen
GCCCACCCCCCCCCCCACCCCGTGCAGTGGTTTTTAAGTGGTGTAACAGATTAATCAGTTCGTGGCTTATTCTCCAGTCTGACTTTTTGGATTTTTAGGGGCTTTTATAAATGTTTAAGGTTGGATTGTGCAGAGCTACAAAGCACACAACACAGCAATAAGAAAACCTGTAAAAATAGTAGTTCACACAAGTCAAACAAATACAGCACGGCGAGAGCAAGGTTAGAATCAGCACTTTAGGTAAACCTAAGAAAAGATGAGATTTTAGATGGATTTTTGAAAAGGGCAAATTTTGAAATGGCAGCGCGGCGGAGGGAGGAAATTGTTGTGCTCGCTGCAAGTGTCACCTTCCAAAGGCAAACAGGGATGGTTCACCCTCCTTTAACCAAGGAAATGTTTCCTCCATTCAGCAGTTTAATGCCAGCTATGAAGGCATGAAGCCAGGTTTTTTACAGGTTGCTACTGAAAAAAGGGCAATTGGTATCACAGAGCGTGTTGGGTGTTGTTTCGGGATGCAGATTTAAACATCCAGGAACAGAAACAGTGAGGAAGGAATTGTTCCCTGGGAGGGTGGGCAGGCCCTGGCACAGGGTGCCCAGAGCAGCTGTGGCTGCCCCTGGATCCCTGGCAGTGCCCAAGCCAGGCTGGACACTGGGGCTGGGAGCAGCCTGGGACAGTGGGAGGTGTCCCTGCCATGGCAGGGGTGGCACTGGGTGGGCTTTGGGGTCCCTTCCCACCCAAACCATCTGGGACTCTCTGCTTGCCCCCACGGGAGCCGTGGCACCACGCCCAGGGCACAACCAGACAGCAGCTCCTCAAGGCCAGGCAGGCTGGGCTCCAGACACGGAGCTCTGCCCTCCCTTCCGAAAATATTCCTGAAATTCCTTAAAGATGAATTCTTGAAATCTCACCAATTCAGCCTCTGATCCACTGCTGGCTGTACACTGAATCAAAATGCTTTGTTCTTGTGTTCAGAGCTGCATTGGTTAAAAGCAGCTCTGCATTTTATCCCACCACTGAAGCTGTTTGATAGGATCCGCTTTATTGGCTTGTCTTTGCTATTTTAAATTAGGTTTGTTTTCTGCACACTCTCTGATCCCTCAGAGTTTGCTCTGACTGTTCCAAGTTAAACCTTTAAAGAGACATTTCTTGTGTAACCCAATTCTGTTACCTCTTGGTGCTTTGGTGTTTGGGCACTTTTAACCCACAGATGAAGCACCTTAACTCAAATATTCTCCATTTTTCCTAAATTAATCCTGTTAGCCAGTATGAAGGGTAGAGCATCAAGCTGCCTCATGAGCCTGCAAATCAAGGCATCAGTTGGGCAGAAATCCATTTCTTAAAAGCCACAGGAAATATCCCAGGCTGGGCTACATTTAATCTCCCATCCCTGCCCACAGATAACAGCTCAGTCCACAGCCATCACAGAGCTCCTGGCCACTTCTTCCTCTTATTTTTCACTGTGCAAAGCTGAAATTTCCCTTCTAGATCTCTTTTGATGAACCAATGATCTTTAGTAATATTTCTCTGCAAGTTATTTTTGCTGCAAGTTTAAAGACATCTTTTATTTTTAATGCCTCTGCAATTCTCAATATGTTCACTGGCATTTAAACTCCAAAAAGCCGGTGGGAAAATGAGATGTGCTTTAAATGAGGCAGCGCTGGCCATCTGTGTGTGAGGGGTTTGTTTTGAAACAGCAGCTCTGGGTGGTTCAACAACTGCTCGGAGCCAAGGGTGCCTCAGCTGCGAGCGTGGCTCTGCCAGCCTGCGAGGAGATAACCTGGGATCCTGCCTGCCTGTGACAACCGCAGGCACTTTCAGATAAATTCAGCTTTAACCGAGTGCTGCAGCCCCGGCTGGGGCTCTGCACCCAACCCATGGCCCCTGGCCGTGCCCTGGGCACAGGAGCCATCCCCACACGCTTGGCCAGGAGGGGTTTGTCCAGGGTCCTCCCATTATTTTCATACCACATCTCTGTTTTTGTGGGGTTTTTCCCCAGCAAGTGAACCCAGAGGCATCACCTTGAGGTAGGATTCTAAAATAAGTCAGATGTCGGCATTTTTTGGTAAAATAATACCATCCCCTTCTCCATTCTTCTGGACTGTCCAGCTACAACAGTTGAGTTGCAGCTGGTTTGAGTTTTGCTCCCATCACAACCATAAAAGATGACTTTTTGAAGAAGTGGCTGTGGCTCAACTCCACTGACACCTGAGAGCTGCAGAGTCTGACTGAAACAGGAGCTATGGGAGCGCTGGAATCAAACCAATTTGGGAAAATAAGGAAATAAGGGGAAAAAGGTCAGACTCTCCTTAAGAGGTTATTACCTTGTATCAGCTGTACTTGCAGGGCTACAAATCCAGGCTGCAGGAGCACCTGGGATCACACACCAAGCCCGGTTCTGTTGCTGCAGAGATGGAGATTTGTCGGCCCAGTGAAGCGTTAGCACTCAAATAAATGAGCAGTTTATTGACCTTTCAGTGATTGAGACAAAACTAAAAGGCAGAAACACTCCTGGAGCAGGCAGGCACCAGGGCCAGCACTCGGGAGGCTGCAGCTCCCGCTGGGAATGCAGCCCTGAAGGTCATGGGGAACACAGGGACTCGCTCTCGCCAAGCACCCCAAGGGCTCTGCCTTTCTGCTCACTTAACTCCTCACCCACTTCTTGTGATGGCCATGCATCTGCTCCTTTGTCTTCTCTGCAATACAAGGACTGCCAGAATTTCAAGGGGAAAAAAAGGAAAGGCCATTATCTTCCCATCCTGAAAGTATTTCTGATCTTTTGGTGGAGTCCCCGTCCCTGGAAGTGCCCCAAACACGTGTGGATGTGGCACTTCGGGATGTGGTTGGCGGTGGCCGTGGTGCTGCTGGGTGATGGTGGGACTGGGTAATTTAATTCCAACCTTAAGGGTTCGGGGATTCCAAGGTGCCCAAAGCACAGACAAAGAAAACAGGCAGCACCTTTGGAATTTCCAAATCCATATTATGAGTTAAGAAGACAAAGGGGAAATGACTCCTTCTAAATAGTCCATTTCTCCAGAATACAGTTGGTACCAGGCCAGCAACACTGGATTCCTGGAATGCTGGACTGATTCAGTAGCTGAACATATAAAAATGAGTGAATACATCTTTCCATGTATTGTGTAATATATATAAGGAATTTAGGGCTGATTCAGGAAGCTGGACCAAGAAAACACCTGCTGCTGTGTCTGATGGACAACAACAAAGAACAAAAGGCTTCATAATTTGCAAATTGAAAATTGAGATATAAGGGGGGAGCTTAAGGAAAGTAAGCATGCTTCATGAAAGGAGCACAGAAATAAAGCTGGAGCAGGGATCCTGATTTGCACTCAGGAACACATGGCACTAATCCTGCAGTTTAAGTACATTAAATCCTGTCAATGACCTTGCCCTTACCCACAGTTTGGGACTCGACACCTCTTCTCACCCCACTCCCAGGGAACCTGGGCTTCGCGGGAGGGATGGAAATCTCTGCCCTGAAAATCACACCTGAGCATCGCAGGACCTGCTCGCCTGCTGACTCACGTACCTGCAGCTGAGCCTGGCTTAGGTCCTGACCTACTGCCAGCCACGGAGAGGCGGAAATTGTGGTTGTGCAGAGTGGAAGAAGCGAACGCAGGGTCACAGCCACGGCACCCGGCACAGACAGCCCGGCGCGGCGGCCCCGGCGCCGCCCCCGGCCCTGCCGGCCTTGGGGAACGGGGGCTGCGGGAATCCCCCTGCACGGCTCGGAGAAGCCGGGGGAGAGCCAGCGAACAGCCGGGGACCACGGCAGGAGAGGCCGTTCCATTCCATGTCTTATACTGCCACCACCCGAGAGCTTCCCTCGCTCGGCCTCCTCACGGCCCGCGCGGGCCCGTCCCTCAGGCAGCGCGGCTGCGGCGGGCACGGGCAGCAGGAAACGCAGCCCGGGGAGAGCTGTGGCAGGTGCGGACCCGGCTCCCCGCTGCCATTCCCCACACGGGCCGTCAGAGGGGGACGGATGTCCGTGTTCCCGCTGCTGACTGCGGAGGTAATTCCCGGTAAAAGCCAGTTGAACAGGCGGGGACTCACCCCACGCGTCGCGGGCGGGACTGCAGCCTCTCGGTGCCAGGGCACGGGCGGTGCTGGCTGCTGCACAGCTCGGGGCTGCTGCACGGAATTCAGCTTTTCCTGAGAACAGGAGCCACGGGAGAGCGCCTGGCAGCGTGTGAAAATCTGAACGCTGACAGAAATGGCCCCGGCACAGAGCGTGGGAGCTGCAGACCAGCGGGACGAGGCACCGTCCTCTGCCCAGCCCCAGGGGAGCCGGCAGCGGCTCCGGCACTGCCCGGGCCTGGCCCAGGCCCTCTGCGCCCCCAGGACAGGCTCTGCTCCCACGAACACCTCCAAGCTTGGGCTGAGCGGCGGCTCGGGTTGAGCTGGCTGGGAAAAACCCTTCTGCGGGAATATCACTGGGAATGAACAGTGGGGAAGGGTCTCCCCAGCTGAGACACCTCCCACCAGCCCTCGCCTGAACAGCAGAGAGGTCAAATCCTTGTCCCCACCGAGGGAGGGGGATGTCACAGCCCGGCCCTGCTCCCAGCTCCCTCGCTGCTTTCATGGAACCACAGCATGGTCTGGGCTGGAGGGGACCTCAAAGCCCATCCAGTGCCACCCCTGCCATGGCAGGGACCCCTCCCACTGTCCCAGGCTGCTCCCAGCCCCAGTGTCCAGCCTGGCCTTGGGCACTGCCAGGGATCCAGGGGCAGCCACAGCTGCTCTGAGCACCCTGTGCCAGGGCCTGCCCACCCTCACAGGGAAGGATTTCTCCCCAAAATCCAACCCAAATCAACTGTCCTCCACTTAAAGCCATTCCCCCTTCTCCTGGCACTGTTTTGGACAGAAACTGCACCAAAGTTCCCAGGTTTGCCCCCAGCAGTGACACTTCCCGTCCCACAGTCACTGCTTTGATTACCAATGTCACCTTAATTTCTCCTTCACAACACAAGTCTCCGTTGCTTGGGGATATTTCAAGATTGCCTTCAATAAATATGAATGCAAATTTATTCCTTCATGATTTGTCATTCACTGCATTACCACTGCCATGGAGCAAGAGAGACCTTCATCTCCAAACTCCTTGATAGGGATTTCTCCAAAGACAGATACTTGATCTTCCAGTACACCTTTTTGGCTTTTATAAAATAAATACATCAAAGAAGATATTATTCAGGCTTATTTTATGTTCAGTGAGAAGTCATCCACACCACATGAAGATACGAGCTACCAACCTGCCTACTCAGTCAAAAAGAGGAATTAGACTCTCCTTCCTGGCAATCCTTTAAAAATTGATTCTCAGAGCAGCAAATGCCATCAGGACCCTTTCCACAACTCAGGGACTCCATCACAAGGGCTCCCTGCTCCCAGCTTTAAGAGCACTGGATCTGGAGACTTGTTTATTCTCTTGAATCCCAGCTCTTGGCCCTTTTCAAGGCCCCCATCCCAAGTCCTGCCCTGGGGGAGGCTCTTGCCCTGCCAGGGAGGGAGGTGCACTGGAGCCACCCCTGGGTGACTGCTTTTCTCTCCAGCCCAAATCCTCCTTAAAGTAGGTACAGACCCAAAATGTCCCCAAATCAGGGCAGGTGGCCAGTCTTGGCTGCCATTACCTGCTGGATTGATTCCTCCAAGTTTTTCCCCAAGTTTAAGGAAATATCAGTGGTTTTATTATCTATTGTAGCTGAAGTTGTGTGTTGAGCATGCAGGATAAACTCAGGATGCCACGAGATGTCACTTCTGCTTACACTCAACAGACTTTTTGAAGATAATCTATGATTTCTAAGGGGCTAAAGAGGGTTTGAATTTTGGCTGGAGACAAGGAAGGAGGGAACCCCAGGAAGAATGGCACAATTCTGCACTAAAGCCCTTATGAATATTAATGGAGCCAACACAAAAGAAGCTGCAGCATTAATATGAGTAGCATGATAAAATAGACTTGAGCTTGTGACATGTTCAATCGCTCATTTAATTTTTATAGGAGTTGATTAAGATGCCTTTCCTTGAATTTTTATACTGTTTACTATAAAACATTATCATTTTCTTCAAAATCTATCGAGACAGACAAACCACACATTTGCCAAGCTGTTAAATAAATAGTATTAAATCAACAATACCCAGGGTCCCCAAATGCGAGTCATTTCCATGTATATTGATTTTAGTTCCATTTGCTGCAATGAAAGTTTTGTCTCTAAGCAGAAGGCAAAAAAGCCAACTATTTTATCAAATTGTTTTGGTTTTAATTCTTGAGATAATGGAGCTCTGCAGTCGCTGCACGGGGCAAACTGGCCCTGAGTGCTCTCAGAGAGAGCTCAGGGAATTCAGAGATGGACAACACCAGGCCTGAGCAGCTCCTGCCCCGGAGAGAGCAGGGAAGGCCATGAAGTTGATAAGGAGCAAATCCCCCATGGAAATGGGCCAGGATAGCTGGGGGGGTTCAGCCTGGAGAAGAGAAGGTTGTGTGGAGCCCTCCCAGCACCTTCCAGGGTCTGAAGGGATCGCGGGGAACTGGAGAGGGACCTGCATCAGGAACTGATGGGACAAGGAGCAATGGGTACAAACTGAAAGAGGGGAAATTTAGCTGGATATTGGGAAGGAATTGTTCCCTGGGAGGGTGGGCAGGCCCTGGCACAGGGTGCCCAGAGCAGCTGTGGCTGCCCCTGGATCCCTGGCAGTGCCCAAGGCCAGGCTGGACACTGGGGCTGGGAGCAGCCTGGGACAGTGGGAGGTGTCCCTGCCATGGCAGGGGTGGCACTGGATGGGCTCTGAGGTCCCTTCCAATCCAGGCCATTCCCTGGCTCTCAGCAGAAGCTGCTGCTCAAGCAGCTGACAGGGATCTCGAGTGTTTTGCCACACTCGGTGACATCCCGAACTCCAAATTTTAGCAGTTTAATTCTGGCACAGCAAATCTGCAGCACATTTTACAAGAGGCAGCGAGTGTAACTCAACACAGGAAGCAGCACCAAAGCTGTGAAAGAGAGAGGAAAGCACAAACACTGAGAGGATAAACTGGGAAGCAGCTCCTGGGGCCAAGGAGTGGGCAAGTGGCAGCAGGGGAGAGCTTGCCCTGCCCAGCAGGAACCACAGCGGCTGCTCTGCAGCAGCCAGAGCAACTATTTTGTATAATTTCTCCCAACAAAATAATTCCACCAAAATACAGATTCAACATAAATCAGCTAAATCAGCACACAAAATCGGATTCCACAGAAACCGCTGAGTCTTTATCTCTGTTCTAAGTACAAAGAAATTATGGGGAAAATATATTTATTCTGGCATTCTTCTATCTCCAAAAGCCAAGTTTTCAAAACACTTTTGTCTGGGAAGGAAGGGAAACCCCCACCCTCAGATCTGTACCTGGCAGAGAACAAACCCCCCCGCCCCGGTGTGCTCACGAGGACACGGGTGTTGGCCAGCGCTGGAACCCTGTGAGAGTGCCCTGGGCAGGAAGGTCACAGAGATGGAAGCCCCACACCGCTGCCTTCCAGAGCCTCTCAGGCCCTATTTAATGGGAAGATCCCAATCCAACCAGGGCACAGCTGGGATCCATGGATCCATTTGCTCCGCTCGGCAAGGGCTGGGTCGCTGTCCCAGCCCTGGCATCAGCAGGCAGAGCCACCAGCCTCGCAGGGAGGCAGAGCCTGCCTTTCCCGAGCTGGGCTCGCCACAGAGCTTCTCTTTAAATAGGTTGAAGCCCCGGGGTGCTCTCAGACACTCGTGTACGACTGTGATACATGAAAGCTGCTGAACACAGAACGGGAAGAGGGCTTTAGAGCAACAAAGTTCACCTTGTTAAAAATCCACTCCCTGGAGAGACTTCCGCATCCCCACATCCATCATCACGTCAGGCTGAGGCAGTTTGGAATGGCTCAGTCAGGAAGCAGGAGAGAACAGGAGCCCAGGCTCCTTTTCAGAGCAGAAATAACTCTGATACTCACAACTCCCAGCACAGCTCCCAGGAATAGGCCCCAGGGAAAGGGTGCCCCGCAGACTGCTCCGAAGCCTGGCTTTGTGTCCGTGTCCATTTCCGTGTCCACACCCACGGGGCATCTCCCTGCCCCTCTCACCCAGCTGCTCGCAGCTCCCTTGCCCAGAGCATCGCTGAGCACCCCCAAAGGTTGCGCTCCATCAGATCCCAGGCTTGATCCAAAACGACTGCAGCTGCTTCCTGCCAAACTCATCCCACCGGATCACATCAAACCTAACCCCGAGCTGAGGGCCCTGACCCCACTGTCTCCTCGCTCATTTCCAGCCTGCAGGCAGAGCTGATCAGAGCCCACCCACCTGCAGCTGAATCCCCCTCCACCCCACCCCTGCCCCTTCAGTAGTGCTCCAAACACAATCCAGCTGGAGCAGGGCACTTAGCCTGCGGATTTCACAGGCCTTGAAGAGATCTCATGGTGGGGAATAACCAGATTAGTGCAGGCTGATTGACAGCAGAGCAGCAGCACGAGCAAAGGGTGTTCTGAGACATTTCTGACTTCTTACCCGTTCAGAGCCCTGCACAGAACAGTGTGTTAAATCCAAAGAGAACGTCAGTAATTACTGCTGGCTGTAACCAAACCCTCTCTAAATCCAGGGCAGAAAACTGCCTCACCTGAGCCTGGCAGCACGGTGATGCCTCCTCTCTGGCCTATGCAGCAAATTGCTGATATTTTCTGTGCCAGCGATTTGTTTCCTGCTCGTTCTCACCCCACAGCGCTGTGTGTGAGCATTTCACATTTCAGGAATAGCCTGATTAGAAAAGGTGCCAGAAAGTTCCCTGTTTCTCACCGTGTGACGGCGCCTGGGAGCTTCACAAGCCTGTTTGCCTCAGTTCCCTTTCACAGATTGTCAAAGGAGCTGCGAGAGCCGAGGTGCAGCACGAAAGCAGCTCCTGGCCAGGCACAGAGGGACAACCCCGAAATGCCCCGTGACAGTGGCCCTAAAGCTGCACAGCCCTCCCCAAAACTTCCTGGGGGAGGTTTGGGCCGGGGCAGGGGCTGGTGTGTGTGAGGGAGAGGGAGAGCAGGGGAGCTGTGGGGGGTGGCCGTGCCGTGGGTCCTGTGCCAGCCGTGAATCATCATTCCCTGTGCTGGCAGCGGGGATGGGAAGGCTGATTTAAAATCTGGGGAAAGCAGCCAAAAAGCAGGAAAGTCAAAATTAACAGAAGGTGCCCGGGGTGTGAGCTGTGCCACAGCCCCCCCAGGCTGTGCAGGGACGGAGCTGAGCCCGGGCTGGGCTGCACACCCTGCTCTGAGTGTCCCCACGTCTGATCCCGGCCCGTTCCCGGCCCTCCCTGGGGGCTCTGACCCCGACTTCTCCGGCCTTTGCAGGGAGCAGCCCCAGCTTCCCCGGGTGCTCAATGTGGTTCTTGAACTGCATTTCACGGAATCCCAAAGTTACAGAACTGGTCAGGATGGAAAATCCCTCGGAGCCCACCGAACCCAACCATCCCAGCTCTGCCAAGGCCACCGCTGCCCCATGTCCCCACGTGCCACATCCACAGGGCTGTTAAACCCCCCAGGGGTGGGGACTCCAGCACTGCCCTGGGCAGCTGTGCCAGGCCTGGACAGCCCTTCCCATGAAGGAACTTTCCCAGTATCCAACCTGAGCTTCCCCTGGCACAGCCTGAGGCTGTTTCTCTTGTCCTGTCCCTATTTCCCTGTTACCTGGGCAAAGACACGGACCACACCTGGCTGCACCCCCTGTCACTGGTTCTTCCCCACCCCAAATCCAAGGGCACCGGCTGGGCTCTCCAAGGTGTAGGAGCAGAGAGGAGCAGCCCTTTCCTCTCTCCCCACAGGCACTAAAGCTCAGGTGCAGCTTTTCAGGGGAAGGACAGGATGGGGATAATGAGGTTTTAAGTAGGCACTGTGGTTTATTACAAATTTATCTTTACTCATAAAATGTCCCACTAGTAATATTCCTGTCTGGAGCAGAGAATGAAATATCAAATTAAGATCCAAATACTTCAGTATGGCCTAACCACTTTGACAAAGTGATCTGATATAATTCATCCCTCTTTTAATAAAATACAGTGAATCTTTCAATAACACTGGATCATCCCATCAGACATGCTGGATATCCTGAGGTGTTGTGACAGGACTCTGATGTCTGTCACCAGTAGAATTTCACTTTTTGTACGTGAAGTTTGTGGATTGATTTCAAGTTGGGGTGGTGAGCGAGGGGGAGGCGGCAGGGATGGGGAAACACGTCAGGATGGGCTGCCCAGGGCTTCCCACTTGGGTATGGAAATACCAGATAAGGTGAACGGAAATGCCATTAATGCACTTTTATGTCCCACGTCCCTTGTGGCATCAAGGCCTCAGTGGGAGCCCAGGACACGGCTGGGTCAGAGGATGAGCCAGGGATGAGCTCACAGGCAAGTCCAAAACAGAATCAAAACTTGCTCCTTTCCCCCCTTGCTGGGGGAAAACGAGCATGTTATTTGTGAAAAGCTGTGGGGGGTTCTCAGGAGTATTTCCCAGGTGTGCCTTCTGACCTGCATCGTTCCTGTGGTTTGCATTTGCACAGCTCTGAGCTTCCAAGAACCTGAAATCCTCTGCAGCATTTGGGATATGTTACATCTGCAGGCAGGTGAGCGGCTGTGCTGCCTCTCCCACAAGTACAAACACATCTAAAGGAGTAAAACCCACTCAATTACTCTACAGCAGCTTTGTATGGAGAGAAGGAATTGTGATTTAGGATTTGTCAGCTCGTGTCAGACACTGACAGCTCCTCATTTGACTCCTTTTCTCTCTTCTTTGTGAATAACACCCTGGGCTGGGAACTGAAGCCCTTTCAGCCACCCTGGAGGGAAGAGCGGTGCTGTCACCTCTGCTCCCTGGGGAGGAAGGGGTGGGGAATTCTGTGTGACACCATTTCTTTCACAGAAACCAGGATAATTACCCAGAGGGACATGGCAATCTCATTAGCCACCGACTCTCTCTTTATGTGCCCACTGCGCAGTTTCTCTGCTTTATTTTGTCATTTGTAATAATTGGAGAGGAGAGGGAATGGCCCTTCCATCCATCCTGGCCCTCTCAGCCCCTGCTGATGCCTCTTGTGAGGCCGCTCACGAAGAACAAGGATTCAGGCCCTGAATGCTCCCGAGAGATTGCTGGGAGCTCCATTCCCGCTTCTCCATCCTATCCTGACATGGAGTGTGTCACTGCTCCTTCTGGGAGACCCTTGGGGGCTCCAGAGCTGTCCCAAGGAGCAGCCGGGCCAGACACCTTCCCTGGGAGCCGGGATCAGCCGGGATCTGCCAGGATCAGCCGGGATCAGCCGGGATCAGCCCTGAGCGCTGCCAGGGTGGGCAATTCCTGACAAGTGCCAGCGCTGGCTCTGGAGTCCCCTAATGCCAGGCTGCAAATTCCCCTGTGGGCAGAGGGGGCCACCTGAGACCAGCTGTGAGCACAGCTTTTTATTATAGTTCATACTTTTTTTAACAGTTCATAATGCATGAGATAAAAAATTATTGTTATTTTCATGTGCAGCCTGAAGAGCAAAAGGAGATAGAGTGCTGGCCTCTGCAGCAGCTGTTCCCAGGGAGGAATAAAACCCTGATTTGCCTCATGGGAATGCTTCCAAGAGCGACAGCAGCTCAGGGAAAGCACTGAGCTAAAGCCAGGAGGGTGAGCACAACAACCATAGCTGGGACAGTTGGTATTTTATTGCTGTCACTGATGGGCTGCTCGCATGTCTGGGAAGCATCCACATTTTCCAAGGCATGGAGGGATCACACCTGAAGGGACACACTGCTAAGAACAGTAACACAGCCCTTTTTCCCTGGTCTTTCATTAGTTCTTCCCCTTTGTTCCACGGCTCCCCTCTCTGCTGAGCCTCGTCCTTCCCACCAGATCCATTTACCCAGTGATGAGCTCTGCCCAGACTTTGGACCGCTCCACTTTATCACTCTAAGGAGGAGAAGGCCCCTCCTGGACAGCAAGGAAGGGAATATTTTGCAGAGGTAGTAACAGGAAAATAAATGTGTGTGGTTGTAGGGAAGGGAAGGGCAGAGGAGTCAGCACTCCTGGCTCGATGGACGCCTCATCCTGTATCCCTGAGCACTTTATCTGCCTCGCTCAGCTTCCCTGCCTCTCAAACGGGATGGTGGCCTCACAGGATTGTCCTGACTCCTCATTAATTAATACTTCCATGGCCTAAGAATGTCTTAATCTCAGGACACATTTAATTTCTAAGCATACCCCGTGGTCTCCAGTCGCACCGGGGGGGTTCCGGTGGGACATGGGGGAGGTTCCTCCCTGAAAGGGTGGCCAGGCACTGCAAGGGGAGGTGCTGGAGTCCCCACCCCTGGAGGTGCTCAGGAAATGAGCAGATCTCTCACGCCTGGCAGGAGGCATTTCCCCTGCCCTGTGGCTGGACTGTCGCTCCCTGTCCGCAGTGGCCGTGGCCCAGCTCCCCGTTCTGTCCTGTGCCGTGGCTTTTCCAGAACTGCGGCTTCTCCTGCCTCTCCTCGGGGCTCTTCTCTCCAGCCTGCGCTCGCCTGCCCCTCATTAGCATGTGCAGGCATTTTCCTGGGGCCTGCCTGGAATAATCCTGCTCTTCTGCACGGCTGCCTGGGTTATTAAGGGAAGTGTGAAAAGGAGAATTACTCTCATAGTGTTCCACAAAGTCTTGCAGGGTTAAGCCCTCCCCTGGGTAAATGGTCTTACGAGACAGAGAGTAAATACTACGAGGATTAGACTCAAAATGCCTCTCTGTCGAAAACCAACACAAGCCCAAATCAGCCATAACCACGCCGGGCTGGGTAAGGCTCTGGGTTTAACCAAGCTCTCCCACAGGAAATGATTTCTAGGAATCAGGTTTTGTCCAAATGTTCCTTGCTTATGAGAGGAATGAGCTTAAAATTTGAATACACAGGAAATTGTGTATTGACAGGAAATTGGTCCTGCTCAAGTACGAGCTCATCTTGTGGCACTGTGAGGTACCCCAGGGATTGGGGCTTAGCAGAGATTCGGGGCAGGGGCTGGGAAATGATTCCAGCAATGGAGGGGGATGAGGGAGAGCTTTGTTCCTGTGCAGTCAGTGTTGAGTTCCTGTTTTTTTCATTGCATAGAAACCCCATATGGGCAAATCCAACCATTATCCAATCATGGAATCCCACAATTCCAGACTGGTTTGGGTGGGAAGGGACCTCAGAGCCCATCCAGTGCCACCCCTGCCATGGCAGAGACACCTCCCACTGTCCCAGGCTGCTCCCAGCCCCAGTGTCCAGCCTGGCCTTGGGCACTGCCAGGGATCCAGGGGCAGCACAGCTGCTCTGGGCACCCTGTGCCAGGGCCTGCCCACCCTCCCAGGGAACAATTCCTTCCCAAGATCCCATCCATGCCTGCCCTCTGGCAGTGGGAAGCCATTCCCTGTGTCCTGTCCCTCCATGCCTTGTCCCCAGTCCCTCTCCCTCTGCCCTGTTGGCCCCTTCAGGCACTGGAAGGGACTCTAAGGTCTCCTCAAAGCTTCTCCTCTCCAGGTGAGCACCCCCAGCTCTCCCAGCCTTCCCTCCCAACAGAGCTGCTCCATCCCTCGGATCATTTGGTGCCTCCTCTGGACTCCCTCCAGCAGCTCCAGGTCCCTCCTGTGCTGGGCCCAGAGCTGGATTACCTCGGTCAAGCTTTCAAAAGGGAACACAGGAACTTTTGAAGCCTTTTTCTCAAAACACCATTTCCCCTCCATGCTCATGAACTGCCCAAAGGGGACAGTCCCAGAAGGTGAACAAGGGTTTCTGAGGTGCAAACCCACACTGACAACAACCAGCTTCCACAGGTGGGTGAGGAGGAGGAAGCAGAGCTCTGCAAAGCTTCCTGGAAACCTGATTTCCTTCTCTGCATAAATGAGTTTGGTCCCTCTTAAAGCCACGTCCTTATTTGTGTCCATGTGCATATGGGGACATGGAAGAACAGCAGTAATTGGACTCACCTGCTCCATGACCTTAAATCCATGACATTTATGAACTCTCTTGGTTTCTCTTTGGCTTTTTAAAAGCCTGGGACTAAATTGCCAGCAGCGTCAGGACACGCAGTGCTGAGCAATCAGCCAGCAGCAACAAGAACACTTGACTTTCAGAGCAGAGATTAATGTATGTTCCCCTTAGCTGGAAATTGCCCTTCTGACCAATTTTCTATGGCTATTTTTTCACTGCTGTATTGTCTTTTTCTGAGGATGTAGGAGTCTTTCCTCATTATTCTAAGAAATCTTATAATAAATTGATCTGGAGTCACAAGGAATAAAACCTTACTTGAATGAATGTCTGCTCCCCTGCGACAGCAGCTAAGAGAAGGTTTTGTCATCTAACAAATGGGAGAATAAAGACAATTTTTTACATTCTGATTGAGCACGTGTTGCTGGAAGGGTGCTCAGTGTTATCTTCTTTCTACAGTCATTGGTTTTTTATTAAGTTTGAGAATGAGAAGGAAATGAAAAATTGAATGTATTCAATAGAAAATGATATTAAGCTAAATACAGGTATGATGCATTTATTTGCATAATTATCATATTGCATAGTAAAACATCTAATCAATTGAATTTCTCTAAATAAAAGGGCAAAACCACCTCTACAAAGAGCATAAAGGAAGAAGGCCTGACCTCAGTTCCACCAGAAAGGCTGGCTTTTAAAATCAGTTGAAATTCAGCCTTCCTTCAAGTTTTCCAAATTTTCCCTTCTTTTCCTTTTGAGGGGTTTGAGGCACTGAGCCAGAGGACCTGGGCCCTGCCCCTCCCAGGGCGTGGGAGAGGCCACCTGGGTCACCAGCACTGCACCCCAGTTCAGGGGTTCTCCTGGGAGCCCAACAGACTGAGAGAAAATGTCCCTCAAGTGCCACTGCTGGGCCTCAGGGGATTTACCCCAGAGCAGCCAGCTGACCCCACCTGGGCTGGCCCAGAGACTTCCCCCACACAAAAACCCCACTGCTGCTCAAACTGTTCTTTGACGGAATCACAGAATCAGGAAGGCTGGGAAAGGCTCCCGAGAGCAAGTCCCACATTTGACCCAAGTGGCAAACGAAGCCTCCCTGTCCTCATGAAGCCACAGAGTTTCAGACATTTGACAGCATTTCCCCAAGTCTGGTCATGCTGTACTTCTCCCAGATTTCCAGTGAAGCTGGTTAATTATTTTGGCAGTCCCCAGGTTGAAAGCTGCCGTGTTTTCACAGGGAGCTGTCTGAGGGAGCTGCTTCTGTCATTTAACAGCAGTGCTGGGATGGACACCGGGGGAACCCTGCCCTGTGGCTCTGCCCTGGCTCCAGGGCTTTGCAGTCCTGCCAAATTCTCTCCCAGAAGAAGCTTCCACACGCTGTCCCTCCAGTGGAAGTGTTTCCTCCTCCCCCCAGGGGCTGTGGACACCACCAGTTCCCCGCACGGCAGGAAGGGCGTTCACAGCCCCGTAAGGATCGTGGGGAGCTGCTGCCCGATCTCAGCCCTGGTCCCAAACCCCGCCACGAGCACAGAGGGAGCATCCAAACCAGGAGGGTGCAAACCAAAGGGAAACCAAGGTCTTGTCTCTGTCCAAATGAGCTGTAAAACACTTGTGCCTCTGTGGAGACCAGAAACTGCATCTCAGATGGGGTGGGAGACTTTTCCAACCCAATCTGCCTCCAGCAAGACCAGTGCCTGCAGTTCCAGAGGGATGTGCAGGTACAGAGGGAGAATAATTTAAGAAAACTTGAAAAAAAAACTGTTCTTTGAAGCCCTGTTATCCACAGGTTTGTTTCTTACTTGAAACAAAGATTTTTCAATTTCTTTTGGGAGTCTTGTCTTTATTTATTTTATTTCTTTATTAATAGTTTCTCTGTGACTGAACTCTTATTGTCCACATGAGCATCCATCACTGGAACCTGCTGAGGTCTCACCTGGAGCTGGGGCTGGGCTTATGTGAAATTGTACTTCCAGCTTCACACAGGTTTGCCTGAGCACCCAGGGCTGCCTTTCACCATTCACTTTGCATTATACAAAAAGGAATTTATTCACTGGGGGTTTTTTGGTTGATTGGTTTTGGTATTTTTTTAATTGGGCTTTTTTTTGGTTGTTGGGGTTTTTGTTTGTTTGTTTGTTTGTTTGTTTTGTTTTGGGGTTTTTGTTTATTTTCTTGCCAGGCCATTACAGTGTGTGTGTGTCAGTGTCAAACCCAGCCCAGCAGATGCACCCCGGGGTGGCCCCAGCACCGAGCACGCCCCAGGCACACGGAGGGGCTGGAGCTGACTCTCAGCCACCTGGGATCCCTCTGAGATGCAAGCAGAGCTGAAGGACCATCTGCAGCACCAACTGCTCGGGATGCAAACTCGAGTGAGGTGCCCTGACAGCCAATCTGTAATAAATCCATAACAAATCTGTGAGAGGTTTTCCGGTGCTCCGCCGAGGGCTGGGTCACCTCAGGATCCACCGAGCTGAGGGTCCCCAGGTGCTCCCAGGCTGGGGATCAGACCCAGATTTCATTTCCGATGCGCTGCAGCTCCGGAGCAGCTCTGGCAGCCGGACAGAACAGCCCTGCCCACACGCTGAAGGGTCTGCAGGGCCCTGCCCTGCGGGGCAGGGATCCCATTCGGGGACACCCTGGGTTCCACACTGGGAGCCCAAACCCCGCCTGTTTCCTGGGAGCAGGGCTGGACACTGGGCAGGTGAGGGGGCTCCATCCTGGGAGATGCCCACCTCTCTGGGCAGGTGCTGGAGTGACCTGCTGGGATCGGGGGGACAGGGACCCCCAGCTCTGCCAGCCCCAGCTCCCAGGTTCTGTGCCTCTGGAAGAGGTGAGGCCGAGTTTTTCCTGGCTTGGGGTCCCATTCCAAGACAAATGCATGAGCTGAACTCCAGGTTCAGTATTCTGGGAGAGAAGAAACAAAATCACCAAGGGCTCGAGATGGAGGAAACATCCTCACTTTAATTAACCCAAAAAATAGGGCAGCCACACTCCCACTGACGTTCCTTTCTCAGATCTTTTATCGACCAGCGTTGCTCAGCTATTTTTATCCTCAGGATGCAAAGGCAACACTGGAGGTGCAAAGTGGATGGGCAAGGATGGATAATTTATACAAATAACAGGGAAACAAGAGTGAGTGCTCACACCAAGGAGAAAAATCGGCTGTGTTCCTCTCACAATTACCTCTTTCCCTTCTCCCCACTGCGACAGAGGCCTCTGCATCTTCCGCAATAAACGGGAGGTGAGGAAGGAGAGGGATGGAACTGTCACTGCAGCGGCTCCGCTGAACTCGGGCGCGCAGGGGAGGAGAGGCTCTGCACAGGGACAGATAAAGTCAGGATGAAGAACAGCCTGGCAGCGAGAGGAGACATTTGCTTTGTTCAGCCTGCAGAAAAGCTCAGGCAAGGAAGGATAAACTCAAAGTCTTGTGGTGGTTTTTTTGTTAAGTTGATAGAAGAGGTGGCAAAAATATTTGTGTGATGCTAAAAAGGGGGGTGCTGGGAAGCAGGCCCTGAGTGGCAGCAGGTTGGGAGCTCTCTGGGAAGGGTGGAACATGGGAACATTACAGCTGCACAACGCTGCTACAGCACGTTCTCCTCCCCCCGAGGGGTTCCAGCACGTCCTGCAGAGGTGTTTGTCCATCCCTCGACCTTCGGGATCGCTGCAGCCCCCGGCTGACGGCACTGGGATGGTGCTGGCAGCACGAGGAGATGCTGTTCCAGCTGCACTGCAGGTGCCCTGAGAGCTGTGACACCTCGCCTGCATCACCTGCTGATGGTGTCCGTGCCACCCAGCACGGGCAGAGGGGTGGGAGCGAGGGCTCCAGCCAGGAACCTGCAGGAGGCTCTGCCCAGGTCCCTGCCCGGGCCCAGCAGCGACACTCGGAGCTCGGGGACGAACACTTGGGCTCAGCTCTGGATGTTTCCATCCAGCAGCCAGGCTGGCAGGGGTCCCTCAGCCCGACACACTCCCCGCTCGAGCCGCCTGGTTTTCTGCTTTACCCGTGACTCCCTTTCAGAGCCACACACCTGACGCCAAAACGCTAAACATGAAAGCCTCGCCGCTGAAATTGATTTTTTTTAAGTTACAAATTACACAAAGCGTGGGTTTTAATTGGATGTACAAGAGAACCTTTGCAACAACAACTGGAATTAATAGTGTTTAAAAATAACTTTCCTACACGGAGCAGCTCCTCTGAAGCAAATCGTCAGAATGTAATGACATGGACTTTGCATTTATTTATGTATCTATTTATTTATTTAATTGTACCGCAGGCCCCATCCCCGGAGGTGTCCCAGGGCTGGACAGGGTGGGTGGCAGCTGGGGACCACGGACTGACCTGGCCCCGGGCACACAGCACAGGGATGATGGCTGAGGAGGAACAAAACCATCCTTCCACAGCTAAAACAATTAACAATTGTTAATTAACCATTGAAACTCTCCATCTTGAAGCTCTGTGAGGTTAAGTGCAATCAATGTTTATCTGATTACACTAAAGAGGGTCAGGAGGCTCAGTGCACCGAGTGTTTGAGGAATTGCTTTGGAAAGAGAAATAAATGCTGGGGGCAGGATGGGGAGGGGCACTGGAGGTGGGAGGGGAATCACCTTTTAAAAACAAACAAACAAAAGCATCCCACATTTAAGACTAAAATGTCCCTGGACACAGTTTGAACCTCCCATACAGACACCCCGGTGAGTGTTGGGTGTCTCTGAGAGTTAACAGAGAGTGTGGTCAGCAGAGGGGATCTTTTCCTCTAAAAGCAGCCTGGAAAGGCCCTGCTCCACCAGCCCCCGAAGCCAGCAGAAAGCTGCCTTCCGTGAAGCTGGATAAAACTCAAAGTCTGCACATTTCTGTTTTCCTGAGTCGTGTAAACTCCATCTGTTCGCGGCGCCCTGGGGAAAGGCGTCTCCGTTTGCGTGGCTCAGCGCTGCCCCTGCCCAGCCCCACCAGTGCCCCACGCCAGCGGCTCAGGGGCAGGGCCCGGCTGCCCCACGGAGGCACCTGCGCCAGGGCCGGCACCAAGCACGTTCCTAGTGACAAATAAAATGTTATTGCAGCACAGCCACCTCTGCTGTGTGTGCTCTGCAGAGCAGAGCCCGGCTGTGGCACCACAGCACAGCACTGAGCTCTCGGGGTTATTGTGCCGTGGCAGGGCCACCACCCCAGTCCATGCAGGGCTGTGCATTCCCCATCCCTGGCAGTGCCCAAGGCCAGGCTGGACACTGGGGCTGGGAGCAGCCTGGGACAGTGGGAGGTGTCCCTGCCATGGCAGGGGTGGCACTGGATGGGCTTTAAAGTCCCTCCCAACCCAAACCAGTCTGGGATCCCATGAATTGTGGGATCCCAAGCTGCTCATCCCTCCCATCCTGAGCGCAGGCCAGGCTCAGGGAGATGTCCCAGGGCACGTCCCCATGGAAGCTGTCCCATGCAGGTCCTCTGGTGTCCCCCTGGTGCCCATGTCCCCCCCTGTGCCTGTGTCCCCCCACCCCAACCCACACTGAGGGGCAGGCCCCTGCCCTCGATGCTCACCAGAACTTCTGACCAGGGCCACCACAGCTCCGGTCCTCACATCCGTGTCCAGGGAAAGCAAGGCTGGTGGAGCACAGCGAGCAGAGCCCGAGCAGACAGGCGAGGAAAGCCTCCAGAGTCAGCCCAAAAGGAACAGCTCTGGTGGGACTGCACCTGTGTGGGTGAGAGCTCCACACAAACCCCAAACCCCTCACAGCCGCCGTTTGCATCGGCTGCTGCTGGCAGAGACCGATGACAGCGATAACTGTGATGAATTGATGCTGTAATTATGGATATACAAAGTTCTGCGAGGGGACAGCGAATGTGTCACCACTTATACACAGCTGAGCAAGCGGCTCCATGTTCCTCCACAGCCTCTGCAGCCTCCGAGACGAGTCATTAGCACAGCTCTGCCTTCCCACAGCGTCCTGCTCCTGCACCTGAACACCAGCTACAGTCCCACACTGAAATTGGGTTTAAAGAGCCAAACGTCACTGAAAAATATCTAAATCCTCTCTGTTGTTTGGTAGAAGCCATTCTTCAGGAAAAATACGGTTTTATTTTGCAGAACCTGACCTATGGTTGTGCAGCCCTCCATCTGCCAGGGCTGTAAAGCTGCTCGAAAACACAAATGTGATTTGGGTTTGAAACATGTACACAATTGAGTAAGAAATTGCAATGTTTGCTGGTATGGGAGCTGGAAGCACAGTTTACATACAAATAAATCCTGGGTGCAATCAGACAATACCAATGCAGGTGTTTAATCAGCCCTGGAATTGGGAGCTGTGCAAACGTGAGCACCCGTGGGCCAGGGGTGATCCAGCATTCCCCCCAACCCCCCAGCTCCAGAGAGCCTCCAAAGATCCCAGGCCTGCCCCGAGCCCTCCTGCGGGTCCTGCACCAGGCAGGGCCTGTTGTCCCCGGCTTTAAAGGATGGCAAACACACCCTAAACAGGAGGAGCAAACAAACATTCTGTACAGAGAGAAGTGGCCTTGGCTCAAGTGTTTTCAACCCCTTTTATACCAGGTGGTTCATGTGGTTTGCTCCGTGGCCCCAGTTCCCTCTCTGCCACGTGCTGCTGACCCACAGGGGTTAAACTCTGGGGCTCTTCACATGGATTTGTTTATAAGAATCCAGAAATTTAGTGCAAACCAGAATATCTGTATCCTTCACAACTCATGGTAATCCCTTCGCTACCCCTCCATTCTGTCATCATTTAAACTTTCAGCACCTTGCAGGGAACAGCTCGGCAACCAGCATTGGGTGGTGCTTCCCTTCGTGAGGCTCAGTGTTCAGAATGTGACCCATCCTCTTCTCCCAGCGAGAGGAACGAGCCTCAGCCTGGGAACAGCGGGAGTTATGCCCTGTCCCACCCGCCCAGGGAGGAATTCCTCCCCGGTGTCCCATCCCACCTGCCCTGGCAGTGGGGAGCCATTCCCCTTCTCAGGCACACTGCACTTCATGCACCAACAACTCATTTCTCACTTCAGCCAGCCCAGTGTACCAGGAGCAGAGGGGGAGCAGCAATTCCAGGCTCTCTTTGCCTGTTGGTCGGCCTTAAGCTTCTAAATTTGTCAGCACACACAGGGCTCCATCCCAGCTCCGGAGCCTCTGTTTGCTGGGCTGTTCTGGCGCTGTCTCACGGGCACAGCTCCCACCACACCCTCCCACGGCGGGGACAGCAAACCCCTGCAGCAGCTCTGTCCCCTCATCCCCTGGCCACGGTAAACAACAGCGTGTCCTGGGGGAGACAGGGACGAGCAGCCTGCAGGGACACCACACTGAGAGGCTCCGAGAAATGGAGAAAATCTGGGGGGTTCACCCAGCAGGAAGCCAGCGAGGCTGGGCTCCAGCAGGGACTCTCCAAGTTAAGACAGAAGTGTGTGTTTTCTGTTTATCAAAAGGACTGATGTTGTCCTGCAAGATAAAGCAGCTCCTGGAAAGTGCTATTGTTTGTCTTTCTTAACCATTTATCAGCAGAGAACAGTTTAATGTTCTGGTAGAAGGCACAAGTGAGTATCTCTTCAGTGATGAAGGAAAATAAGCTTAGTGCTAAGGCAAATAGAAAATATTGATCTATCTTCAGGTACTGCAGCTGAAAATGTTTTGTGAAATTTATCTTCCCTACCCCTCCTGAGCAGTGCTCTTTGTCTCTTACCAGCTAATTCTCTGTAGTGAAAGTTTAACCTTGAACACAGAGAAGGAAAAAACTCAAAGCCAAAGCAAGCTGGCTCTGCGAAGGGTTCAGGTCCTGTAAAGGCACCGCTGGGGTGAGCACCCCCATCCCCTCACCCATCCTGGGAAAACTCCTTGGGAAAACCACATTCTGAGCTTCACTTCTTTGGTAAGATCTCCAAGGCAGGAAAGGAATAAGGAGAAAAATTGCCTATTAGGTAAACCCAGCAGCTTCATAAATCTGAATCTCTGGGCTCTGATTAGATGGAGCCCCCAGCAGAGCTGTGTCCCCGTCCTTTATCTCGGCTCAGCCAGCAATATTGGCCCCGTTCCTACACCTCCACCTGCACTGGAGAGCAGAACATTGAATATTCCTCAGCCAGGCTCAGACCCCCTCCTCATGCCCTGTTTGCAGCTCAGAGGGCAGGGACAGCACCCGGGCACTGCCCGAAGGCAGCCCGGGGGAGCGGGGACACAGGGCAGGGGTGGCCTTGGCAGTGCTGGGAATGGTTGGACTCAAGGGTCTCAGGGGCTTTTCCAGCCTAAACAAATCAGGGATTTTGGTTCTGTTGAGCCAGATTTCCCCTATCAGTGTAAACAGAAAACCTGTGAGTCATGGAATCACGGAATTGTTTAGGTTGAAAAAGCCCCCTGAGACCATCGAGTCCAACCATTCCCAGCACTGCCAAGGCCACCCCTGCCCCATGTCCCCAAGTGCCACATTCACAGGGCTTTAAATCCCTCCAGGGATGGGGACTCCACCACTGCCCTGGGCAGCCTGTCCTTTCCATGCAGAAAATTTTCCCCATCTCCAACCTAAACCCCCTGTGGCACAACCTGAGGTCATTTCCTCCTGTCCTGCCCTTGTCACCTGGGAGAAGAGCAGCGTGGGGAGCATGGCCGGTCACAGCGGGACAGTCCCATAAGCCCCACCTCATCTGGAATTAAGCCGAGACTAAAATGGAAGGAAAAGGGAAGAATTTGAAGGGCCTGGCTGTCCTGGCAGCAGGAGCAGCTCCCCAGTCAGGGTGGAGGTGGTGGGGGCCCGCAGAGCCACGTGTGACAGCCACGTGTGACAGCCACGTGTGACAGCCACGTGTGACAGCCACAGGACCGTCACCACGACAAACCCAAAGGGGCACAAACAGCCCGAGCAAACCCGATTCCTATTTAAGCAAATGTTCAGTCCGTGCCCAAAGCAGGCAATCAACTGCAATTTAAACCAACACTTGACAAGCTTCCTGTTTATTCCAGATCTGGGATGGGGTTTTCAGGCCAGCCTGTTTGTATCTCCTCTCTGTTTCTATTAAGCGCAGGCCTGTGCCATAATATCATTTCTCCTACTCTCATGCCACTGACAGCGCATCCATCATTCTTCATAATTGCATCTAACAAATATTGATTTTGTCTCCAAAAGAGTAAACAGAAATATTAAAGTGCTTTTGCAGAAGGCAAAAACACTCATGGAAAGCGCATTTAAACAGGGCGAGGAGGATGAAGCCTGGACGGAACATATGGCTGGGAAAAAGCAGCACCAATTTGCACTGGCTGAAAAATGCAGCAAAGCAGTGCGGGCTTGGGCAGCCGAGCTCTGTGCCAAGGAAACGCCGTCGGGACAAGTGGCAGCTTCAATCTGCTCTCTCTCAAACAGAAGTGGCTCCAAACGTTTCCCCGCTCCTCCCTGAAGGGAGGAAATGGCTGAAGCCTGCCCTCAGAACACAGTTAATGGTGATTGAAGGCACTGCTGGCTGCCCGTGCTGGGAGCCACAGCAGTGCCGCTCCCGGACCATGGCGCTGCTCAGGAGAGCGCAGCTGGCACGGGGCTCTGGGCAGCCTGGCCCGGGGAAAACATCCCTGCCCATGGCAGGGGTTGGGACTGGATGGGCTTTGGGGTCCCTTCCAACCCAAACCATGGCATTCCATAATGATGTTTGGCTCTACTGATCTGTCACTTTAATCTTCCTTTTGGAAAATCTCTGGGAAGGCACAAACCAGCCCGAGCTGGTTTGTCCGTGTGTGCAGGAGCGCGAGCAGCAGCAGGAGAAGGCAGTGCTAAAGCAAACCCAAGGGGGGTGAGTGAGAGTTCCTGGGGCACTGGATGGTGAGGGATGCTCCCAGCCCCGGGACAGCCCCAGGGGAGCGGCTGCAGGAGCAGCACCTCAGCCCTTACCCCCACCCACACCCAGCCGGGGCACTGGGCAGACACCTGCCCTCTGGGCAAGGGAGCCCAAAGTGTCCTGTGAGGACCTGGACAAAAAAAAGGAGAAAAAGGAGCTGCTGCCCAGCAGGGAAAGCAGCTCAGGAGCGTGGGTCGGAGGCTGCCCCCAGTGCATGCCACGGACACGCCAGGGACACGCCAGTGCTCCCCGTTTGCCTGAACAGCGCTGCCCGGAGCACCCGCCCGCCCCAGCTCCCTGGGAGAGCCTCGGGAGGCTCCGTGCTGCCCCTCCCCTGGGCTCTCCCATCCCCGTGCACAGACAAGAACTGATTCTCGACCTCGCCAAAGGCCAGTGCAATTTTCAAAAGAGATGGTTCCCAGAAATGCTGAGGCCACCTGGGTATACCTTCATTAGGGACAAGCATAAGAAGGAAATTACCACCTCTTACAGTCTCAGGAGCTGAACCCACAGCGGCAGCCCGTGTTTGTCCCAGCTATGCACAACCTCTCCTCTCCCGAGAGAACACTCAGGTTATGCCCATGTGCCCGTTCCTCTCATTCAGGAAACTGCCACAGAGCAAAGAATTGTCCTAAGGAGCCAATGGTTTATTTTCTCGAGGATTTTTCAACAGTTCTGCTTAAATTCTCCAGGAGCAGCTCTTCCAGCACCAGCCCTGTGGGCAACATGCTCAGATGTTTATTTCAGCAGGGGATGCTCCATTTGGAGACACCTCTGAGAGGGGAAAAAACACAAATCTCTCAAATCAATCAAGCAGCGTGTTGGCACGCAATAAACACCAATTTCTAAAGGAGAAATCTTTCTAGAGAAACTTGATCGACTCTCTGGCAGTGTTACAGAATTGGAAGATGAAAAGAAAAATTATACATCGGAGTTGCAGTAAAATATTGGGTTTCTTGTCTCACTGCATCTTGATTGCTAATGTGGTTTGAGTTGTGCATGTGGAAAACACACTGGAAATGAGAAGAAAGTGAAACAGCCAGGGATCAAGGATAAGGAGCAATTCCCAGCTTGTGGGTTCCCTGCCACCTGCAGTGCCAGCAGCAGGGAACAGTCCCCACTGAGGCCACCCAGACCCCTGCCCCAGCAACCATGGAAAAGCCGTGATCTGACCAGATGTCGTGGTAAATCAGGCACAAAATCAATCAAGGCCCGGTTGGATGAGGCTTGGAGCAGCCTGGGACAGTGGGAGGTGTCCCTGCCCATGGCAGGGGTGGCACTGGATGGGCTTTAAGGTCCCTTCCAACCCAAACCACTCTGGGATTGTATGACCCACCTCAGGGGCAGCTCATGGGCCCCCGGCTCCGCCCCAGCCCAGCTGCAGGCTCTGCCCTGGGTCCCCCTGCACAGCCCAGCTCAGCTGGGAGGCAGCTCTGCCCTACCTGCCAGCTCTGCTGCTGCTGCTCTTCGGGCACAGATCCCTGCCACAAAGCTCCTGCACCAGAACTGGTGTTTCTCTGCAGGATTACCTCCTGCCCCATTAGGAAAACACTTCCATAATCCACCTCTCTGGGGTTTGGGAGCTCAGCACCAGCACCGCGGGAAGTGCTGGAGGGACCCAGCAGAGCCCAGGTGTAAAGCCAGGGTTCAAACTGCCTGAGCAGGAGGCCAGATCCAGAGGTTCTCGTGTGTTTCTGGGCTGAAAGAAATGAGGAGTGAATTTACGCATTTTTCTGTCTCAAGCAGAGGGTACAAAATCCTCCCAAGTTCATTTCCTCATCTGACGCTTCTGCTCTGTCACACCCAGCCTCTTGCTGATTTGATCTCTCTCCTCCAATTTGTCTTTTGTATTTCCTCTCCTGTTCCATTCCTAATTCTTTCTTAATTCCTCCTATAAAAAATGACTGAGGAACCCATAGGAAATGTCCACGGTGGCAGAGAGTCAGGTCCTCATCTGCTCTTACAGTGGCGGATGAGAGCAGTTTCCAGCTATAATATGTTACATTGAAAGGAAAAAAGCTGCTTTAAAAATCTATATTAAAGCTTTTATCCAATTAATATTTCATTACACCTGCCTGGGAGAGACTCATCACTCCTCAGTCGTTTCATTCTAAGCAGCTCAAACCCATTTGTGCAGTTGTAAATCCTTACTTTTTAATAAGAAAACTTTTGTAAGGTACTAGTTAAAAAAAAATAATTTAAGGAAATGCTTTTTCCTCGATTGGCTTCTTCCTCTTACTGCTTTTCGCGGCGTGAGGAGCAAACATTAAACCCATCCCAGCTCCCTGGCAGCGGCTCTGCCCAGAGCCGAGCATTTCACCTGCCCCCGGCCGTCAAGCAGTTAACAGAACACAGTCTCGGAGCTTGTATTAAACCCTGACAAGCACGTGTTTGATAAGGAGGCGGGCGGGGCTCGGCGGGATGGGGGATGCAGGATGCGGTCTCCCTGCCCGCCGGGATGGGGGATGCGGGCGCCAGGAGGGGGGGAGTGGGAGGCAGGAGGCGCTCTCCCCGCCCGCCGGGATGCGGGATGCAGGATGGGGGGAGTGGGATGCAGGATGCGCTCTCCCTGCCCGCCAGGATGGGGGATGCGGGATCCGGGGNTTGTATTAAACCCTGACAAGCACGTGTTTGATAAGGAGGCGGGCGGGGCTCGGCGGGATGGGGGATGCGGGATCCGGGGAGTGGGATGCAGGATGCGCTCTCCCCGCCCGCCGGGATGCGGGATGCAGGATGGGGGGAGTGGGATGCAGGATGCGCTCTCCATCGGCGCGGGAGCAGTGCCCTCTGTCGCCCGCGGCGCCGGCACCGCCCCGGGCCAGCGGGGCCCCGAGTGCCCCTGGAAGGAGGCTCCTCACCGCCTCCCCACCGCCGATCCATTCATCGCCTCCTCCCCACGTGCGCTGCGTTTCCGGGATTCCAGCTCGTCTCCCCACGCCAGCCCTCGGGTTAGGAATGAACCCCTGAGAATCGTCACGCCCAGCTCCCTTCTCCCCGCACAACTTTCTAAAAGCAAACCACGCCGGAGAGCTCCGAGGTGCTGGATCCGGCCAGGGGCACGCAGCTGCTTTCGCATCTCTCTGCAGCCGGATCCATAGTTTACATCTGTACCACCCGTGGGCTTTCCCAGGAACAGCCAGGGAGCTCGGCAACACCTGGAGCTGGCGAGACAAATCCGCTGGGATGAGGCATTCCCAGCACATTGATTCGTGCGGTCGATATCCAGAGCCGAAGGGTCAATCAGCAGCTCATGGGCTGTCTCTGGGAGGAATCAGCCCAATGCTAAGCTCATCACTCAGGTCGGCGTCTCCGGCAGCAACAAGTGCTCCGTATCTCTGCAGATCAGACGCTTCCCATTCAATAGTTAATTAGGGGAGCGAGTACCCAATTTACTCCAGCCAGCCTGGAAGAAAAATGTTAAACTGATGCAGCTTAAGGCCAATTAACACGGGGACCTGCAGCTCCCTGCTCAGGATTACAGCAGGAAGCTGTTCGGCAGTGACAGGTTCCAAGAGAAGAAATCAGTGATTCCTCTCTGCTGCTGATCCTGCCCCTGGCAACCCCCAAACATCCTCCAGCGCCTGTCCAGAGCTGTGCACCCCAACTCATCCCACCAGCAGGAAGGGGGATTGGGAAAGAAGCATGGAATGGGTTGGGAGGGATCTCAAAGCCCCTGCCGTGGGCAGGGACACCTCCCACTGTCCCAGGCTGCTCCCAGCCCCAGTGTCCAGCCTGGCCTTGGGCACTGCCAGGGATCCAGGGGCAGCCCCAGCTGCTCTGGGCACCCTGTGCCAGGGCCTGCCCACCCTCCCAGTAAAAGCTCACAACCCATCACGGGTGTAATGCTGAATCCCAGACCTCTGCCACCGCTGGCACGCAGCCCCTGCAGAGCCACCTCAGCTGCTTGTGAGCAGGAAAATAAACAGTGCTGGTCTTAATGAGCCCAAGAGCTGCCACTGCTCAGCCCCACGAGGGCCAGCCAAGGGGAGCAAATGTCCCCAGGTGAAGCAAATGACCCCAGGTGAAGCAAATATCTCCACACGAAGCAAATGACTCCAGGTGAAGCAAATATCTCCACACGAAGCAAATGACCCCAGGTGAAGCAAATGACCCCAGGTGAAGCAAATATCTCCACATGAAGCAAATAACCCCAGGTGAAGCAAACGACCCCAGGTGAAGCCCCTGTGTGTTTCTCCAGCCCAGGGCCTCCAGGCACGCACCCATTGCAGAATTCAGTTAGAAACTGCAAAGGCGGAGCAGGAGGTTATCAAGAATTGTATTTATGGCACGTTAGCAAGAGCAGCCTGGGTAATGCCATGCTCTGCGTGCCTCAGCCTGCATCCAGCTCCACAGGAAGGTGTGGGAACCAGGCCACGCCAGGAAACCTCCCATGTTCTCAGGATATTCCTCACAGGAATATTATCAGCTGCTATCTAGGCAAAGATTGAGCTCTCCACTGTGCCATAAAATAAGTTCTGAGGTCTTAGTCCCTTCAAGACCTCAAATATTCCTCAATATTCTGCTGCAATTCTTCCACCAGCATTATTTTACAATTGCCTGTGCAATGAAGAACACTTGTCTCATTTAAAAACAAGCAATGCCACCACTGGATTGAGGATCTGTTACGTCCCAGATGCAACATTTGAGGGCTTGGGGTGGGTTGGTTTGGGTTTTTTTCTTGGCAAGAAAACAGAGGAATCTAACTTAAAAATAAGATACTGTGAGGGTGGGCAGGCCCTGGCACAGGGTGCCCAGAGCAGCTGTGGCTGCCCCTGGATCCCTGGCAGTGCCCAAGGCCAGGCTGGACACTGGGGCTGGGAGCAGCCTGGGACAGTGGGAGGTGTCCCTGCCCTGGCAGGGGTGGCACTGGATGGGCTTTAGGGTCCCTTCCAGCCCAAACCAGTCTGGGAGGGGGAGGAGGGATGCAGATTCAGAGCCACCTGATGCCATTCCCTGCTCCACAAAGGCTCCATCTGCACCTAGGCTGGGACGGCTCCCCTCTGCAGAATCAGCCAGAAGTGTTTTTCCCATGTTCTGAGCCATGAGACAAAACCAGAGAGGATGTGAGGCAGAGATGTCAGAGAGAGACAATGTCACCAATGTCACAACCCTCAGTACTTTTCTTATTGCTTTAATTCCTCCCCTGCTCCGTGCCGTGACCTGCAGCTCCTCAGGAGGCCGTTCCAGCGCACCATGGCGTATCTTCACTTGGACGTCTCCTGGAGAGAAAATGCCTTCACAGCTCAGAATGCTGAGTTCGAATCAGAGTTCAGAGCCACCCTCAGCACGAACCGGGGCGATGCAGGCCCCGTCAGCTGGGAGCTGGTGCCCGCAGCTGCGGCTGGGGCTGCTCTGTGCGCTCAGGACAGCACTGTGGGGACCAGCCCTTGTCCAGCCACAGCGAAACAGGGGCACAGGACAAGTGTCAGGAAGGAAAAAAGGAATAGGAATGGTAGATAAGCCAGGGAATTCCTGTTCTAAACCAACCCTGCTGCCTGTCTTCTCTGCTGTGCCCCGCGGTCCCGTGGTTATTAATCCATCCCTGGACTTTCTGGAGTAGCAGATGGCAATTATGCATTCACTCTCACAGGGTATAAAAATGAATCCTTAAATTTTACCTAAAATTTCCATACAAAATCCTTCTCCTTGATCGGTATTCCATCCACAGACTTGGAGTGTGTGAATGCTTCGAAATGGGTTCAGAATCATTTCCCTGTGTTTTACATATTTTTCACTTTAAAGAAAGATGAAAAACCATGACCCAGAGAAGCTGGTCCATTAGGATAAATCTCCATAATTTTGTAGTCATTAAACAAAAAAATCCTACTTGTTCCTCTTTTCATTCATGTGTAGAAGGTGTGTCGGAGAGACCCCAGAAGTTTGAGTGGTTTTCAGTAAAAATGCAGTTTAAGTGTGGTGTAATAAGGACCAATGGCGCCACCAAGTGGGGACGTGCTGAAGGCGGAAAAATCGCGATTCCCGGGATTCCTGGTTGGGATGGAAAGTCCCAGAAAAGCAGAAATAGCCGCTTCGGTGAAGGCCATTACACTGCCCTTCCCCTCAGATCCAGAGGTTCTACGTCTGTTATTTAAATTTTTAAGCACCATAAGGTTGAAAAAATCGGAAAAATCAAAAACTGTTCCAAAAGCCCTTCCCATTCCAAACATTTTCTTTTTCCACACGCTGAACAGCTGGGGCTGCCCCCGGATCCCTGGCAGTGCCCAAGGCCAGGCTGGACACTGGGGCTGGGAGCAGCCTGGGACAGTGGGAGGTGTCCCTGCCATGGCAGGGGTGGCACTGGATGGGCTTTGGGGTCCCTTCCAGCCCAGTCCAGTCTGGAATTCAGTGACCATGGCCAGCAGCCCCGAGGAGAACTCGACAGGGAACCCGAAAGCCCCCGGAGCTGGAGGCAGGAGCGGGGGATGCAGGGCGCAGCACAGGGATGTCCCTGGGAGCCCAGGGCAGCAGGGAGCTCTGCTGCACACGGAAACACCCGAGACATCCCCGGGATGTGCACCCAGCCAGGCAGGGGTGACAGGACAGCAAACGGGAGAAACCACCTCCAGCTCCTACCAAAAGAAAGAAAAAGGTGAAGCAGGCAATAGCTCAGCACCAAACAACTGTGTCTGGAGCAAAACCAAGTATTTGCATGAAAAGGGACTACTTTGAGAAAAGCAGGTATATTTTAAAATTCAAAAGCCTATACTTCTCACAAGAACTTTGTTTGGTGTTTGGAACTGTTGTAATGTTTAGTGCCAGGGAAGATGGGGAGCGGCGTGGGTGCAGGAGGCTTTGCTGTGACAAATGTCCCAGCAGCACTACGGGAACCCGAGAGACCCCAACCACATGGCCAGAGTCAGCAACTTGTAAATTAAAGTACAGCAAAAAAAGAAAATTAAAAAAGCCAGAAGTTTTTTAAAATACTGGCCAAGTGTTCCGTTTGCTGGATGGGTAACAGCGTATTCCTGTGAGTCTCTAATTGCAGAGTGCTAACCAGCTCACAAGAAATCAAAATACAATCCTTATAACTTCTACCAACACTGAAAACTCCCTGGTCACAGCGGAAGACAACACCTCGTACCAGCTTCCCAAACTTGGGGTGAGCCAGAGCTCCTTATCAGTGCAAACATAAAACCTGAGAGCCATAAAATCACAGACTTGTTCAGGGTGGAAAAGCTCTCTGAGCCCACTGAGTCCAAAACCATTCCCAGCACTGCCATGGCCACCACTGATCCATGTCCCCAGGTGCCACATCCACACAGCTTTTAAATCCCCCCAGAGATGGGGACTCCAGCACTACCCTGGGCAGCTGTGCCAGGGCTGGAGCACTCTTTCCATGGGGAAATTCCTGCTGGTGCCCACCCTGAGCCTCCCCTGGCCCAGCCTGAGGCCGTTCCCTCTCCTCCTGTCCCTGTTCCCTACGAGCAGAGCCTGACCCCCCCGGCTGCCCCCTCCTGCCAGGGACTTGTGCAGAGCCACAAGGGCCCCCCTGAGCCTCCTTTTCTCCAGGCTGAGCCCCTTTCCCAGCTCCCTCAGCCGCTCCTGGGGCTCCAGCCCCTGCCCAGCTCCATTCCCTGCCCTGGACACGTTCCAGCCCCTCCAGGGCTCTCCAGAGCTGCCCCAGGATTCCAGGGGGTCCCTCAGCAGGGCCAGCACAGGGGACAATCCCTGCCCTGGGGCTGTGCCCACGCTGGGGCTGGCACAGCCCAGGGGCCATCGGCCTCACAACCCCCTGGGCACCCCCGGGCTCGTGTCCAGCCCTGAGGGCCCTTCCCAGCTGTCCAGCCCCTCTGCCCCAGCCTGGAGCATTCATGGTGTCACCCACAGGCAGGACCTGGCACTTGGCCTTGTTGACCCTCACCCTGCTGGCCTCTGCCCATGAAGCCCCCACAGTGGTGACACATCGTTGCCCCAACAACGTTCTTGCCCCCGTGCAGTGGCAGATAAGATTTGAGAATGTGCTGCCCGTAATTCATGCAGCCTAAGCAGCACTAATGTGATATGAACTGCCCAAACAACGGCCCAAATGAGGAGGGATCTGGTGGCACTGCAGCCTCATTCCCAGCTGCCAGCTTCATTTTCTGTCTGGTTGCACAAAGGCGTCAGGCTGCAGCATCCATCCGTGCTCCTGTCAGTTTACACGGCAGTTTGAGTGTCGCTACCGCAGCCCAAACTCTCCAGGCGTGGACAAGCATTACTCTCCATGAGCAGAACCCAGGAGCTGGGGTGAAACAAGTGCCAGCAGCAGGGTGGGAAAGGTGCAGGGGCAAGGTCGGCCCGCTGAGCAGCACTCACTCCCAACCAGCAGCAGATCTGCAGTGACACAGCTCCTCCCCACCTGGCAGCCCAGCCCTCTCAGAGCTCGCCCCCGCATTCCAGGTATTTGCCCAGTCCTGGACATCCTGGTGTACCTGGAATTTCTCCCCTGTCTCAGCCATACCTGTTATCCCGGGACTCTCACGCTGCTGAAGAACTGTCAGGTGTTCTGTTCCCCAGCTCCACATCTCCACATCCCAGCACAGTTCTGCTGGCACTCAGCAAAACGCCACGGGCTGGAGAGGAACACGGGCAGGAGCTACACCCCCTCCACAGGAGCTGCTCAGCCAGTGCCAGCAGGGAAAGGCTTCAGAAAGAGACATCAAACTCACCCAGGTCCTCAGACACAAGGAGCTCTCAGCAGCCAGGGTGGGAGACAGCAGCTTTTCCAACCCCAGCAGCTCTCCTCTCCAGCAGGAACAGTAATTCCTCTCTGATTTCACAGGCAGAAGTGGCACTTCTGGGTTTCTGGAGAAAACCCTCTCATTGGTGCAGCTGTTTCTGCAAGGTGTCCATACTTCTTCCCCAGGTCAGCACCTATTCTGAAATGCATTACATGGCTTCCTTCTTCAAAGTTCCCTTTCTTTGACTTTAAGCAGCTCAACTTCCTATAAAAAAACCCTCTGCCATAAAAGAGACTTTGGTGTAGGGCTCATTAGTAAGCTCAAGTCTCCCTACTGCTTCCCACGTCTTTGGAATCCCTGGAGAGAACAACTTTGCTTTGATTAGAGGGGAAAACATCTTCTCTTTCAGTTTATATCAGAGTGCCTGAAACCCGGCACTGAATTTGGGATGGGGATGTGGTACTTGTGCATGCAAGTAATGGAGAGGTTTGTACAGGATGGAGTGAAAGCAAAGAACTACTCCAAATTAAACTGGGTTGACAGGTACCACTCGGCAGCACGGCTCGGGGCAGGGCTCTCCAGCTCTGCACGGGAAGGTGCTCTCCAGGACCTCGTAGCTGACATGATTTCACTGGCTGCTCATCACTCTCAGGTCCGGGCAAGCCAAGGCTCCCTGCTCCCTCTGGCTGTGCTGGGCCTCTCCAGAGGGATTTGGGGTTTTCTTGGGATAATTCAAGAAGTCATATCTGTAATATGGTGTAAGGACAAAAAGGAAAGGCTAAACCTTGGAAACACTGAGCAAAAATCATTAAAGCTCAAAATGAGCTCAAAACGCTGCGTGCTGCAACACTGGAATGAGTTGAAGGTACAGCTAAAATGCACCCCCCATCTGGAGTGTAACTGGGTGACAGCAAAGCAAACCAGCAGAGAGAGGAACTGGAGCCCAGCGACTCCAGCCACAGCCAAGCTCCCCGAGAGTGCCTGCCCAGAGAACCAGCCAGGGCTTGTAGTACAGCTCAACAACCACCTTAGGAGGCGTTTCCTATGGGTGCGCCCTAGCGGGTAACTTTTATGACATTGAAATGGAAATGAATCAATGCAAAAGGTTTCACTTCAGAATTATGACTTAAAAGAGTTCAATAGGTGAGACAAGTTGCCTGCTAATAAAACTTGCATTCTTTATGAGTAGGATATTCCTCTTCCAGCAGTAATCATAAGTCGGGAAGTGGCTGCAAACGCTTCATAAGCTTGTGGTAGGCAAACAGGGCAGCTCAAATCACTGAAACAAACAGTTGCCAGCGTCTGTGTTGTGTTCTGCGGGTGCTGTTTGCCCTGGCTCCGGTCCCAGCGCCGGCCTGCGTTTCACAGCTCGTGCCGTTCCCCGAGGACACGGCCCCGGCAGCGCCGCGGGACTCGGGCCAGGGGACGCTTCCTCAGCTGACCAGCGCAGGCAGGACGTGTAAGCAGCAGCAGCAGCAGCGCCCGTCCCCCAACAGCAGCACGCTGGCAGCTCCCGGCTTTGCCGAGGGTGTCCGTGGCACCGCACCTTCTGGCACAGGAGCATTTTGGGGCTCCTGCTGTGGGGTTCGGGACTGCGATGAGCTGTGCCCTCCCAGGCCAGGGCAAGCAGTGCTCGTCCTCCCATCCCTGCCCTCGCATGTGCCTGAGCACACCAGCACACCACGACACCCCAGGGACACTCAGGCACCACGACACCCCGGGAGCAGAGCACTTAGAGCCCGGGACACAGCTAAAGGCTCCCGAGTCTATTTCCTCCCGTGTTTTACAGCTCCAATTGTAACCATCATAAAAAGCAACATTCCTGTTCTCTTTTTTACAGAACCACGTCTCCACGTCTCACATTCTGGAAGACCTGCAACACGTGGGTGGTGCTCTTAGCGAATTGCTGCCTGACTGGCACCAGTATTTGGGATAACAGGGGCTGGGAGGGCTCCGGGAGCATGCGCAGCCGTGCCCCCACGCCCCGGCATCAGGGGAGCCCCGATGGCCTCAGCCCACGGAGCACAGCTCGTGCTCGGGGACAGCAGCTCCCTGTGGGACACGGGGCTGTCCCGCTGTCTCCTGGCTGGAGCACAAAGCCCCCTCAGTGCCACAGCTCTGGGAGCCACAGAGAGAAGGGCCCTGTCTCCACAACCGTCCTGGGGCAACAGAAATACCCAAACCCGCTGTCACTGGTTTGGAACTCACACCCCGCTCTCCTTCACACACCATTGTCACTACAAGGTGCTCAGGGCAGACAGGCTGGAGACAGAAGAGTTTTTAAAATTTCACTCTACGGAGCCCATAGTAACATATTCTGTTACCAACATCCACCAACTCCTCAAGGATTCTTCCTGAGATTTCCAACCCAATTTAGCTCTACCATATGTCAGTGCTACTTGCTTCAGCACTGAATTTTCTCCAGTATTTCACTACAGCTAGAACACTCCTCTGTTATTCTGAATAAACTGAATAAAGGAAAAAATAACTGAATAACTGAAAAAAAAATCAGTTTAAGAGGATGATGGGTCTGGAAGCCAACCAAACTTACCATCACCCTGTTGGACAGAGGGTAGGCAGCACACTCCCCTGGCTGTGAAAAGATTCAGCATTTCATTTATGGAATCACAGAATCATGGAATGGTTTGAGTTAGAAAGGACCCCAAAGCCCATCCAGTGCCACCCCTGCCATGGCAGGGACACCTCCCACTGTCCCAGGCTGCTCCCAGCCCTGTCCAGCCTGGCCTTGGGCACTGCCAGGGATCCAGGGGCAGCCACAGCTGCTCTGGGCACCCTGTGCCAGGGCCTCCCCGCCCTCACAGGGAACAATTTCTCCCCCAACATCCCATGTAAACCTGCCTTCCTTCAGCCTAAGGCCATTGCCCCTTGGCCTATTCAGTCCCATCTCCCTTAAAAACCCCTTCATTTTTGGGGGTTTTGCTGAACACTTTTCCCAAGCCAAAGCCTGGCAAGCAGAGCACCCCAAGGGTTTACTATGGCACTGCTGCTGGGATGTGCATTTCCTGCAGCAGCCAACAAGGAACGTAGAAGGGCTTGCTAATCCCATTCATCTTTAACTCCTGAATTTGGCCCATATGGCCCTTTGATCCTTTGACCCTCTTGAAATCACACCCTGCCATCAGCAAGGTAAGAGGGGAAAAGGAGTCTTCAGTGAAGCCTTCACTATCTGAAACTAGAGAAGCTGCATCAAGGAATAATGCCATTTCCTACATTTATGTGCATCCCACATAAATGGTTTGAGGGCTTCTCCTTGCAGCCGACCCAAACTGAGGGGAGACTCATCGGGGTCTGCAGCTCCTCCCAAGGGGCAGCTCTGATCTCTGCTCTCTGGGACAGGGACAGGACCTAGGGAATGTCTGGAGCTGTCAGGCAGGGTTCAGGCTGGAGATCAGGGAAAGGCTCTTCCCCCAGAGGGTTCTGGGCACTGCCCAGGCTCCCCAGGGAATGGGCACGGCCCCGAGGCTGCCAGAGCTCCAGGAGCGTTGGGACAGCGCTGCCAGGGATGCCCAGGGTGGGATTTGGGGTGTCTGTGCAGGGCCAGGGGCTGGAATGGATGATCCCTGTGGGTCCCAGCTCGGAATATTCTGTGATTCTATGAAATAAATGTGTGTTTCCCTAGCAGGAGTGTTCACAGTGGAATTCAAACATTTCCTTTTCAAACTGAAGTGTTTTTCTTTTCATCCTGCCTTAAGCATCCACATTAGTTTCACGCAGGAAGAAATACTTGAGGAATGAGTGCTATCCATGCTGGCCGTGGCACAGTTCCCCCGTGGGGAAGGACTGAGAGCCCAGGAGCGCAGGACCTGCAGCCACACCTTGCCGAGGCAGTGACTCACGGCTCCGCTGGGACACGTTTGTAACTTTTCTTCTCCAGAGGAAAACGCACAGGTAGCAATTAAAATCTGGGTGAGGCCGGACAAACCCATAAATGTTTGGAATTATTCCGAAGTTTTAATTGAATTCGGAGAGCGGAGCAGCTACAGTGGAATGGGAATGAGATTTTGACATTTAAGGAAGTGTCACTGAGAGAAATCTTGCTGTCACAGGTATGACTCACCCACTGCTGTGCCTGACAGGTGCCTTCTCTGACTCCTGAGATCAAGATAATTTCACTTTAATCTGAGAGAAGCAGAGGGATGAGCAATTCCATTTATTTATAATACAAGCTCCCTTCAAAGGTGACTTGAAAATGAATATTTCGGGAGGATGCTCATAGTTCATTGCTGCAGAGGTGTGAAAACAGCACAAAGGGCCCTCTCTGGATGGACAGCACGGCACAGAGAAGCAACACCAGCTGTCCCCAGAACAAAGCCTGTTTAGGGAAGAGACACTTTGTGGTGGGGGAAGCTGGGAGACACTGGGAGAGACCAACATCAGACAGTACAGCATGTGGCAAGGCAGAGATTTATTTGGTTTTCATTACAGTAACAAGAGGACAAACATTTGGCTCCTGTTTTAACCTGAGACTACAGTGGCACACCTGGTTCCTTCCAACAGCCATTCCCATTGGGAAAGAAGTGCACAGGACCTCTGCAACGCCGTGACCCAGCCCTGAAGCAAACCGGCAGGGACTGGGCTGGGCGGGACGGAGCAACCAACCCCTTGTGTCAGAGGCAATAATAACCTGAAACCCGACTGAAACAGGATGGAAATCCCAGCTCTCAGGCAAATAACCAGGAGGTGATCTCCAGATTTACCCTCAGCTACTCCCAGCTACTGCTCTACAGCGAGTTGGGAACAGCGAGTTAGGCACCAAACGAGATGTGATCCCTGGCTTGGGCCTGAGTAACAGGCAAAGCCATTTCCAAACCCACACCAGTGCCACTGCGGCTCCTCAGCCAGGGGCACCAAGCACCCATTCCCAAGATCCTCTGCAGGCAGCAACATTTCTGACACGACTCCAAAGTGATTTCTGTAGAAGTGCTCCCAGAGTGCAGAGAAGCTGCCTGAAGTGTTGGGTTAGCTCTAGATCTTTCCTTATAAAGCCAGAGAGCAATTACTGGATCACAGCATGAAGAACACAATAGAACAGACAGGAGGTGATTCAGCTATCAAAGAGATTCTTTTGTTTCTATTTTGGGGGAAAAAACCCATCACTGCTTTCAGATGTCTAAAGCTGATGTTCCCAGGGTTCTTCAGGGCTGTCAGCGGCTGCGAAGGGCTCTGTGATCCCTCCCTTCTCACACTCCGGCCTCTCTGACAGCCCCGTGGAACACCTGGAAACGCTACCTGAGGGTGAGCAGGACACAAACTGTGACTCACAGGGCACACTGTGCCTCTGCAGCCAGAAATAGAGAGCACAGCACATGGCCTCATCCGTCCCCTCACCCAGAGCCATTCAGGGCACATGCAGTGCGCCAGGAAAACGCTGTGCTGCTCCTTCCTGGAAGAGCTCCCCTCTCCAGGGCCACGGATCAGCTGGCGCCAGGCGGGCCCAGGGACGCTCTGCTTGTCACAGGAGCTCTGCACGGGACAGGCTGGTGACAGTGAGGAAGGTGACCGGAGCGCCGGCACCTCGGGAGAGCAGGGAGGGAAAAGCTGACCCACGAGGTTTAGGACATTTGCCTGGACATGACAAAGGGACTTTCCTGAGGGGCTTGGATGCAAGGGCTCTTTGGAGCAGGAAAAAGAGTCCGAATGCCATGCAAATCTGATACAATGCCAGTATTTCAGGGAAAGTGGGGTCTGTGCTCAGGTGTGGGAGCAGGTACCTGGGTAGGAACCACCGGAGTTTAACAGGGACCGACCCCAGGGTAAGGACTGAAGTCTGGGGTATCTTTATATACCATAGGGGAAAATACAGTGTAAAAAACACGGGTAAAATTACTAAACACAGGGCTAATAAGGCAACCCACCAACTGCCAAACCACAGGTTTGCCCCAAAGTTTGGAACACTGACAAAAATTCCATGGGAAAAAGATCTGTTGCGCTTCTCACCTAAGCATAATCAGGTGTTTTGATGTCGATTAGCATGTGATATGCGTGCGGTTTTTATCTATTAATGAAATCTGACTCCGCGTGCCCACCAGCCGTACTTCCCTTTAGGATAAACGCTCTTTCCACGGCTTGCCCCGTGTTTTTTGAAATTACCCTGCCAGTACCCTCTGTTTTCAGAGCAGCAGCAGTGAGAGCCCCCCGGCAGAGCTCAGGGCTCTGTTAGTCCTAACCAGAGGATGGAAAACAGGCTAAGGAACAGTGGCTGCGGCGCTGGCAGCACCTCCCACAGCACACGTGGGGGGCACGGAGCAGCTGGCCCGGCACGATCCTATTTCCAGAGCACATTTGGAAAGTTCGCTCTCAGGAGCTTTTCTTGCTCCGTGTGGCAAGGGCAGAACGTCACCTTCCTGCGAGTACACAGCAGTGACCCACTGAACTGGGAACAGCCGCTGCTGACACCCCGTGCCTTAGTTCCGGGAATTCTGCAAAAGCACCAGACCCACCCCCGTGCCGGGGCTTGTGCAACACCCTCTCCCCGGGCCCCCCCGGTCCCAGGGCTGAGCAGGGAAAGCTTTCCCAGCACTCCACCCCAGAACCACCCCCGTCCCCCAGCGTGGGCAGCAGGAGAGGGGGGATTGTGCCCCTGTGCCCGTTGTG